>WSYQ01000313.1:0-16640 GCA_011426435.1 Lysiphlebus fabarum | reverse complement strand
CATGAGATTTTTTTATTTTTATATTATTTTTTAAAATAACACAAGTTGAATACTACACACAATAAGTTTATATTCATATTGATATCTGACACAATTGGTTTGATATTCGTATCATCACAATCTTTTTTAAAAACCTATATGATAATAATATTCTCAACTTTTGCTGATCTCAACATTTTTCCTTTTTTTTTCTTACTTTTTTATTCATAAAATATTTTTTTCTATGCATTTTATAATAATATATATTTCCGCAGGGGACTTTTACACTCGCTTGCCTCTGGTTTTTTAAAGTTTTACAAATTTTTTTTTTTTATATTTATTCGTTTATTTTTATTTCTCAACTCTTTTTCTATGTATAACATATCGAAGCAAGTTTTTAAAAATATATATTTTTTAACTTATTATTTTTTATATTTATTTATTAACAAAAAGTTTTTATATATTTATTTTATTAAATAGTTAATTTTATATTGAATTTATTTTTTGTTTTTAATAATTATTATAATTTTTTTAAATCTATTTATAAAAGTGTGTAAAAATAAATAAATATATATTTTTTTTCTCTGGAATTACTAAGTTTTCTATTACGATTAGCCCAAGTCTTATGGGATAAAAAAAAATTAAATAAAAATAAAGTTTATTGGATATTTTTTTTTCTATTTACTTCTTACGTTCAAACTCTGGTTTGCTGTCTTCGCAATGAAATTTGTAATGCCACTGCGAGAAGGATTAAAAATAAATTGTTTTTTTTTTTTTTTTTTCTATTTCAACAGAAAAAAATATTAAGATAGTAAATGACTAAATAAAAAAACTACATAAAAATAACAAATGACTGTTAAAAAAAAAAGTATAAATTTAAAAAAAATAATAAAGTGTAGAAATGTCATTTCGAAATAATTTAAAATATATTTCTAGGCAAAAAAAAAATTTCATTATATTTATTTTTATTATATTTTCGCGTGAAACCAGTCATTGCATGAAAACGATTTCGAAATTGTAAGCTCAGCTAATCCTAGATTTTTTACGTCGAATATCTTCAATTGCTTCTATCGAAAAAGACAGTTATTTTTTCTTTTTAATCAAATGTCTCTTCCTTAAATTAAACTAATAATAAACCATTTGAAAAATTTATACGATCTGTATAATTTAATTTCAATATTAAAAAAAATAAATAGTAATAAAAAATTTCTTATTTTTTTACTAATTAATTACGTTGAAAAAAAAAGAATTTAAAATTTTCCATAAAAAAATAATCAATACATTGTACCTTGATAATAAACTGAAAGCTTTTTTTTTTTTTTCAAATCTTATATTCTATAAAATTTTATTTTCAATATTTTTTATATATATTATATAAAAAAAACTTTAAGTATACAAAAAAAAAAAAAAATAAAAATTAATGGTTTGAAATGAACAAAAGGTGAACTTTCAACATGGCCTAAATACGAAAATAATATGACGATAGAAACAAGTTGAAAGCCTAATAGACTTTTATGTTTAATTGATGTCGATTGCAAGAAGTGATGATGAATGGGTTAGGGTGAATAAACATATATAATATATAAAATGTGTATTTGTGTTTGAGAAAATAATAGTATTAATACAAAATTATAAGCAATAAATTAACAAAGTTACTGATAGTAATTTTCTCATCTATTGTTTTAAATTGATTGAATCATTGTGTGTGTGTTTTTGAAATGATAAATGTAAAATAAAAAAAGAAAAAAAACAAATCTTTAGTATACAAGTTAAAGTCAAAGTAAATACACAAAGTTGAATGGTTGATGACTGAATATAATTATTGTAAAGAAAATTTGATAATCATATTATACAAGTGCAGATATTGTAACAAATTTAATATAATAGCCTTTGATATATTGAATTGAATATTTCATAAAGATTTTTATTGAATATTTTAGATATCAATAGTAGGAAAAGCATGACGACCTTGTAAATTACTACCTTCCGCTCAATAAATGCAAATATTATTATCTACTGATTTTACTGAACAATATGACTATCAAATTGATTAAATTTTTCATTATTCAATATTAAAAGCTCTGGTTTTTCTTTTTTATTAATTTGTTTTTATTATTATTACGTAATTGTAGATTTTAATATTATTATTTTTTATATAATAGAATTGAATTGTTATTAAAATTTTATTTTTAAATTTAATGATCATTTATTTTCATAATGACATTATGAGTTGTTTATGATTTTAATTTTTTTTTTTTTAATTTATATAGAAAAATTTATTACGTAATTTCATTTTTTTTTTTTATCCTCGGTTGGATAAAAAAGTTTTATTCATTTTTTGATAGTTGACAGTTTTAAATAAGAATATATATATATTTTTTTTATTTTTAAAAAAATTTGACTAATTTGGTATTTATGATATTTAAATCGTAATCATTATATTTTATAATATAGTAAAATAAATATTACATATAAATTTATTTTTATAGAAAAAAATTTTACTTTTATAATCAAAAATATATATTCTTTTTAGCTTTCAAAATACGATCGTTTGAAGTTATTAGATAAAACGATAAAATATATAAAAAAAAATAAATAAAAATCATGTAATATGTTCTTAGAATAGCTTGGGATTTAATATCTTATTTTTTTTTTTTATTCGTTGATATACTTTTACGGATCAATACCTTATGTTTTCAACTAATAATTTCTATATATATTTTTGTGGCTTTCGGAAAAAGCTCTATAGGGATAATAAATATAGAATTTGACTGGATCCTCCAAGTTAGACTAATTTAAATTTTCTTACTTTTTTCTTTTTAAAATAAACTAAGTGAAAACATTTTTGTGGTTATTATCATTATTATTTTTATTTGTTCTTGGTATGTTTGTCTCGCTTATTTACCAAGTTAACTAAACCACCAATTGTATATATAAAACTACACCACCACAATCAAATCAATCCAATATCGAAAATAGTTGAAAATAACACTAACGTTGTGATAAAAATAAACCAGGAATTGTACTGAACCAACCACCAGGGCAATAATCTCAGAGACTTTTGATCATTGGTAAAACGTTTTAACAAAATTTAAACAAAAAAAAAAAAATAAATAAAAATCAACCTTAAAACCTTTGTGGTAAAATATGATTTTTGAATTTTATTTATTTTTCTTTCATCATTTTATTTTTTATATTTTGAAAATATGAAAAATCAAATGTAGTAAAACATTGATTATTGATTAAATTGAAGAGGAAAGTTTATGTATCCGAATAGTTTCCGGGATGAGCCAAGGAAATGGCAACATAAATATTGGTAATGTCAAGAATGCATTAATATTGCTATTATTATATATTGATTCTTTTTAAATTTTATTTTATATATAAAGAGAAAAAACTACGTAGTTTTTTTGATAAAAGTTTTATAGATAATGAAGATATATATTTTAAAAAAATTTTTTTAAACGGTCATGTTTAAAAATATTTTCTAACGAAAAAAAAGCAAAATTCTCAAATCGAAATTCATCGGTAGAAATTTCTTTTAAAAAAAATAAAACAGAGACGTGTTTTAACTTTTTTAAAAAATAAATTTCACGTAGTTTACTTAATTATTCACAAAGATTTTTTAGTTTTTCTTAACAGAAATTTTTAGATATTTTTACTTGTTAAATTTATCATTAAAAAAAATTTAATTACAATAAAAATAAAATTTTTATGAATGAATTAAATTAAATTAAAAAAAAAAAAATTAAATATGAATAAAAATAAATAATCAAACTGAAAGGTATACATTGATTTTATTGATAAACATATTTATCTCTATCAAACACAGATTTAAAAATAAAAAAAAACAAATAAAAAATATTTAATAAGGAAAAATTGCTTTTTTCCATTTACCATATTCATGCTGGGAATATACATCAAAGTGCAGACCAATTTATTTGTTTTAATAACAACTATATGGTGCCGGTATTTTCTATTCAAACATCACTTGAATATTTTAGTAAAATTTTCCATTTATTATTATTGATATATATTTTAATAAATGGATATATTTAAATACTATTTTAATATAAAATTATAATATATAAAAAATATATATACTTTGAAATTTAATATGATTTTTTTTTAAATTAAAAATATTATTTTAATCTTTTAATAATGATACTGCAAAATAGACACAATGCAGATTTACAAAATTTATATAAACAAACAATATTGCAGAGATTTATTGAAGGGAATTTAGCTAGGTCAAATATTTTTTTTTTAAATATTTTTTTTGAGATTTGGCTTGAACAAGTTTGGATGAGTAATGGTATTGCATGTACTATTTGCAATATGAAATTTCCTGTCGAACAAGAACATTCCCTATGGCACTAAATATTTCCGACCCATCTGCCTTTAATAAATAAATAAATAAATAGATAAATAAATATATAAAAAAGTTGACTTGAAAAATATATACATTGAAAGTTTACATACAAACAGGTCAATGCAAATTTTCTGCAAAATATATAAAAAAAACTTGGATGACAAGTTCAATTTCAACACTTTTTCAAACAAACAAATTACATATTTATACAATAGCTTTATTTTATATATTTTTTTAAAAATTTTTATCACGAATCAAAGATTTTTGAGTTTTATATAAAATAAGATAAAAAAAAAATATTTGAAATATTTCAAGTTTTACGTCCTGAAGATGAATGAATTTATGAATTGAACGAAATGAAAATTGGCATGAAAAAAGTAAAGTTAAAATATCGATTGAAAATGTCAAAATAGTAAAGGTATGATTCACTTGAAAAAAAAATATGATAGATTGCCACGATATGTTGTATAAAAATGAAATTTTTATCCTTCGATTTTTGATATTTTTGATGGATATTAGAAATAAAATATATTAAAAAAAATATTCTTTAATATTTTTAACTCTAAACACTTTAATTTTTACTATATATATATATAAAAATTCATAATCAAATAGACTTTAATCTGATAAAAAATATTTTATTTTTTATCAACAAAATAAATAAAAATTTAATAATAATGTTAAACGTGAGTTTTTCTCATGTGCCATGATTAAATTGAATGCAAACATAATTTTCTACAACCGAGTAAAAATTCACCTCGAAAAAAAAAAAAAGCGAATTCAATTGTTGAAAAAAAAAAAATTTGATAAAAAGAGCTAAAAACAATAGACATGAATTACTACTGAAAAACGTGTTTAAACATTTGCCTCAAAAATTACATATACACACATATAAACTAAATATATTTTGCATCAAAATTATTCATAAATATAAAATTTTTTTACAAATAAAAAAATAATAATACAAATGAAATAAATCATTTGTAATAAAACAAAAAAAAAATTGATATATATTTATATTGATTAATATCATAAAAATAATAATAATAAAATTACAATTTAAATAAAGTATAGATGAGCAATTTTGAGCCACCTGTGCCAGAAAAATTGTGATTATTGTATTTTTTTTTGTCGCACAGTATGTTAAAAATTTTTTTTTTACCAAGTAACTATGTCAATGGAATTCTTTTGCCAAGAAAGCAAGGATGTTTTATATGTAAAAAAAATTGAGGATAAAAATGAAAAACGACATAAGGAAGGAAAGAAAATGAAGTTTAGCTTTCGACCATCGCCTAGGGTACAGTGTTGTAACACTATTTTAAAAACAAAAAAAAAAAAATTTCATGTTCAGATTTATTATATTTTTTTGTGTTGTCTTGAGCAAAACACCCCTTTACATATATATATATATATACATATAGACAGGTTTCTATTTTAGTTTTGCTACACTTGTACATATGTACATGCACAAACTCTCATCTAGATTCAGAAAAAAAAAAAAAAAAAAAAAATAGAGAAAAAAACAATCTGGCGACTCGGTTTAAAAGTAGACTCAGTGAGTACAATGCATACATGCATAAAAAAAAAAAATTTCAAATACATAATATGTATGGCACGTAAATATATATGGATATATAATATATGTGTATGAGATGAACATGTTTCAAATCTATACAGAAACATACTCTTTGATTCATGAATGCATTCATGACGTGTTTTATAAACCCAAAGAAAAAATATATATATTCAACGTGGAAATAAATATCGGCTCAATTTTCTTTATATAACGGTCAATATGTATATTTTGATCATTCAGATTATAATAGATTGTCTAATTCACAATAGATATTTATTCATTTTTTATATTTATATTTATTATTTTATATTTAATGGTCACACTTATATCTTTGCCAAGTATTTGTAGAATTATTTATTCACGAAATTTTTAAAATGCGAGGATAATATTTGAAATCAATATCAAGGGTTTTTTTTTTCTTTTAGAAGTCAAATCAACAAATGATATCATTGAAAATAATTTAAAATTAATATGAAATTATTAAATATATATAAAATTTTATTTGAAAAAATAATTAATTTTATTAAATTTAAATTATAAATATTTTATTAATTGCAATTTTGGTTGGAGCAAGTAGAACATGTCAAGCTTTAGTCAGACAAAAAATATACTCATTTAAAAATTAATTTAAAATTGCAATTAAAAAAAAGTTGAACAATTTATTTAAATTTTTTTATTCATTATTTAAGTAAATATCAATTAATTAATAAATTAAATTATTTAATTTTATTAAAATTTATTGATAATTAAATATATTTATTTATATTTTATAATAAAATTAAAGTACTATTAATGTTTTTTTTTTTTTTTTTTTGATTTTATGATTTTAAATGAAAATCGTGGCTCAGTTATTTTATCAGTATTTAACCTTATAATAAAATATATTACAATTAAAATTTATAATTTTATACATCATAAATTTTCATTAACATTAAATAATAAAATATTATTTATATTTTTTTATTACCAAAAAAAATACATGACAATCATATAAAAAAATTTATTATTTAATTAATATTCATTATTTGCATAAAATGGATATTAAAATAGCATTAAAATATATAATAAAATAAATTAATTTGTATGATTTTTACAACTTATAAAATATTTTACAATACAAGTAATTTAATTTATCTTAAACAATTTCAAGAAAATATAAATTTTATACGTAAAGATATTTAATTTAATTTATGCAAAGACTACACACACAAATAGATGATATACATATAAAAAAAATAAAAAACTTAATATATTATTTTACTCAAAATGTTAAGTTTAAAAACAAGTAACTTCATTTGAGTGGATAATGCGATCACGTAAATGTCACTGTGACTGTGGTTGTTTTAGAAAACCAAAAGTGTCATCATGTATATTGTATATAAACCCAGGTGTATTCTATCTTGTAACTGATCCAATTTATTTTAGCATGGTTTTACGATCTCAACATTGGCAACTATTTTCTCACTCTCTACTTTATATATAAATTTTTTTTTGTTTTTATAAACAATTTTTAACATACATATACACATTTGTGTAAATTTATATATATATATTCATTTAAAATATACAATGCAGTATGTACATCTTACTTGATGCACTGTGCACCTTTTTACAATTTCTCTTACACCACAACTCTGTATCATTTGATTTTAAACTGACAAGGATTTAGTGCAAAGTTTCTTACACATGCATTAATGTATATATGTATAATAATATATTATTGTATAATATAAGCAACGTATATAGATTATGCACTTTGGCGTATGTTTTAACATAACTTATATAATATATAAAACGTAGAAATTGAGATAAATATATACATATAAAGTTGTACCAAAGGATCAAAACTAAGGGTATAGAAATTTATCTTATTATGCATATATACATGAACATTAATGACTGTAAAATTTATGTTATAAACTTTGAACTAGTCTTGATGATGGGCACACCTCGTTAAAACAACCTTATGATGGTCCATCAACTTGTCAAATTGAATTTAATAACTTGTATATATAATTATATTTTATAGTCACACTTTTATTTTATATATTGCTTTTTTAATATGATTATCATATCTTGTATATAGTTTTTTTATTTTATATATTTTTTTTTTTGTTAGTTATGTAACAATGAAATCTTTTTTTCTTTTTTAAATTATTATGTATGAGTATTTTTTCTTTTTTTTTTTTTTATATTTTTTAGTATGATTGCAAGTAGAAATTTTATTATTTCTACCAACATGAACACTGATATATACATGAGCTTTTTTTTTATCATATTTTTTTTATATCAAATGAGATCTAAAATAAGCGCAATGCAGTTATTTTTTTCTGTAGGCACCAAAATTCATGGTTGGTTTTTTTCTTGGTTATTTTATTTTTATTTTTATCAGTTCAATTGGCACAGGGCAAAGAGCAAAAATTATATTCAACTCAGTGCCCAATTCAACTTGTGACTTTAAAACCCATTTTATATATTAAATTTTAACGTAAATATTCATGGAAAAAAAATAAAAATAATATAAAAGTAGATAACATATTTGAAAAAAGAAATTTTAAAATTTTTTTTCGTTGTTATTTATGTATAATTTTATAAAATATTTATAAACTTAGTTCTATATATATAAAAGTATAATATTACAATAGATTTAAATTTTCCATCATGTAATTGTTGTCGGAAAATTTTCCATTATTATGCTACCTCTATCATATTAGATAACAGTTAAATAGCTTCTTTGTCGTTGGATTGTTGTCAATCAAAACTGATAGTAATTAGTTAATTATACACTATATATTATAATTTAGCTCAAAATTTAATCATTAATTATTCACAAAATCTTTAAAATATAATTAAACAAATGTATATTTTTTTTAAATTACAAAATATTCTTATTTATTTGAATTTTATTTTAAAAATTATCATAATATTTTTATATTTTTTTTATAAATTCAATTTTATTTTTATTAATTTTTTTATCTTGGTTTTTTCTATTTTTAGAAAAATGTAATTTAAATATTTTAATTTATATAAAAAAAATTATTTATTCGTTTTTCAATTTTATTTATTTATTTATTTTTTTATATTAAAAAATAGAAATGTAATTTCTGTTGCTTTGGTTTGGACTATAGCCAAAACTTATTGTACAAATGACGAGTACTTTGAAAATGTGTGTGAAATTGTGGTGGAAACTTGCAACAATATCCAATTAATTGGACTATGCATGACTAGTATTTGTTTATTCAAGTTAATTCAGTTGGAATTTAACAAACTCTTTTTTCAACTAATCAAATTCACACAAACATATTTTATTTATTTTTTTTTTACTTAAAATTAATTTTAAAGTTTTGTTAATAAATTATTATAACAAAATAACTTTAAATAATAAATATAATTTGATTGTAATCAATACCCATCAAAATTCAAGCTGTATAATGAGCTTTTTTTTTATTTCAAAAATTTAATTATAATTGGTAAATGAGATGATATATAAAAAGTATCAATTTCATTGTCAAAGTTAATTATAAATTATATATATTACAAGCAAAATAAAAGTCATTCATTCATTTTTTTTTTTTTTTTACTATCAAAATACGTGATCTTAATGTTTGAAAATAAACTTAGTTTTCAAATTTATAACTTGACAATATTTGTCAAGTGTTGATAAAATATTGTCAAACATTTTACAATAGTTTTAAGTTTGTGGTCATTTTATAATATATAAGTAGATGTAAGATTTGATGTATTTTAACATCAATTAGTTTGATAATCCTCAAGGGATATTATGTCCGGATGTTGGATAGTTAAAAAAGTTACATCTTTTTGTGTATACTTACTTACATACATATATATAATATTGACTCAAAGGGATAGAGCTTTTATACCTGATTGCTCTTGACTTTTAACTCAACACTAACCCAACTTATCAACTCAAAAGTATATAATAAAAAAAAAAAATTTTAGTTACAACTTGATTTTATTTTCTCATTGAGTTTTAACATAACTTAGTTTTACAACTTTTATTATAAAATATTTCTATTCAACAATACAAATAAAAATAAAATGAAATACTTTAAATTTTATTTTTTATTTTTTAAGTTTATTTTATTTTACTATTTTTTTTTTAAATTATTTTTTACAAAAAGTTATAACATTTATAAAATAACCGGATTTTTATAAATTTATTTTTTTATAAATAAAAAAAAATATATAGAATATTAATTTAAAAAAAAAAAAACTGTTAAAAGATAAAATTTTACAATTCAGTAAACAAACAAAAAAATAAATAAAATAAAATTATGAAACGTGTTTTATCAATGAGTTGGAAAAAGATTTGTTTTATATAATACAAGTTATTTATTATTTTTTTTTATTATTTTATATTGGTGATAATTTATCCAAAAGATTGAAAATAAAATCATTTATTGCTGTTAGAAAAATAATATAGGGCTCAGTAGAGTAAATCTATTGTTTGGGGCGTTTTATCTACTCTCAAATTTCGATATCGTACAATTTTTATCACTGACGATCGTCATGGCAATATTTATATATGTCTATTAATATATAAATTCAATATCTACTTGCTTTATATTTCTATGTTAAACAAGTTTCAATAGTCTTTGGATTTGACAAAATGACATTCTCTTAATACATTTAAAAATTTAAAAATATATACATAAATAATAATTGATTTTTTTATCTTAATTTGACCTCATGAATTTTTTAACAACAATGATATTTGATTGACACATTTAAAGCTTTAAAATTTATATATTTTATTTATAGAAAAAAAAAAAGAACAAAAAGATTTTAATGAAATATTAAAAATTTATTATAAAAAGTATAAAATTAATTTTATTTTAAAACTTTTTAACATTATATTTATAAATTTTTTAAACCAAAAAAATAAATGAAATTGTCAACAATCAGTAAATACAAATAAACCAATCAAATAATTAATACATGACTGATGATTACACACGTGTGTAAAATAAAAAAAAAAAAGCAAGTAAAAACAAACATATAAATTAAAAAAAAAAAAAAATATATAGCATATGTATATAAATTTAGTATTTTTTTTTTGTTTTATTTTTGAATTTTTTATTGAGCAAAGTAGATGTATGCATGTGTAGGTAGATTATGTTATGTAATGGTAAATTTTTCATACATTGCATGACGATAAAACTTTTTGAACGTCGAGTATGTGACAGGAAATGGAATGGTCAGTATGCGACAGGTTGGTCTGACCGTTAAAACTGTTGTGTGAATGTCTCTCAAAATGAGAATGAATGTTGAAAAAATAATAATAAATATATGAAAAAGATAATGGAATAGTCAAGAATATTCTATCAAATTTTTATAATCAAAAAAAAAAATCATAATTTTACACAACTGATGTATGCAAATTTAATTTAATAAAAATTTATATTTGATATTTAATTATCATCATCATCAAAATAATCTATTATTATTTTTATAAATATTTAATTTAATTTTTTTTATACAGTCTTTAAATATACATGTTAAATTTAGATCTTTATATTCAAATTTATATATACATTATATTTTGTATTATATTAAATATAAAAATAAAAATAAAAAAAAAACTAATTTCAAATAATAGTTATATGAAAGAAAAGAAAAAAAAAATCGTTTTTTATTTATTTTTTTTTCGTAGCATGGTTATGAACATTTCTGTTAGAAAAAAGTAGTTGAAACGTTTTAAACAGGAAAAAAATAAAATAAAACTTTTATGATATGTCTGTGAATGGTAAAAATAAGTGAATTTTTTGTATTGTTTATTTTTTTTTTCTAAACAATTTAAAGTAGTTTGAAAAGTTTGAGAAAAAGAAAATATATATATATTGATTAAAAACTGTATATATATAATTTTTTGAAAATTCATTTGAATATTATTATGTTTTAATTGAAATAGGAAATGAAGAAATAAAAGTGACAAATATAAAAAGGAAAATTATTTCTTTTGACAAATGAAATGATATCATTTGAGTATATTTTGATTCGATTATCTTTCATTATTTAAAACCAATTTTATATACAAATATTTTATTGAATTGACGTGACCTGCTATGGTAAATAAAATACTTTGTTTTATCTCATTTATACGTAGTCTCACCCATTGGCCTACTTACACATGAACTCATTGGTTCAGCTAAAATCATCCTTCAGTTTGCCATCTATATTCTCTCTCATCTGTTATATATATTTGAAGCTTGTTATAGCTACTCATTTTAATCAGTTATTAATTCCAAAAAATAATTGATTATTATTTTTTATTTTTCTATTATAAATAACTTTTGTTAATTCATGATTGATAAAATATGTTTTTGAAATATTAAAACAACCCCAATTTTTTATTAAATAATATTGAAATATTTTTTAAAATAATTATTTGATAAAAAATAGTTCAATTTCATTTTTATAAAATTATATTTATCTGTATTTTTTTCATTTTTTTTTTTTTTTTTTTCATTAAAAACGTTGCTATGAAAAATAAAATAAAAAAAAATAAATATTAAAAATATAAAAAAGAATATTGCAAGGCAAATCTTGAATATCGACATTTGAGATTTATAGTCAATGATATGCTGTATAGACTTGAAAGAGTCAGCCTTGACCGATAACCAGAGGTATTTTTTTTTTTCCAATAGAAAAATTTTTTACAAAATGACGTCAATGTTTAAACTACGCACAATATATATTTATATATAAAAAAATAAATAAATAAATAAAATTTAAGTAAGTCGAGAAGAATTACATGCTTTAATTGTAATTGGAATCATTTTTAGTGAAAAATTCTTGGTGAAAGACAACGCCAAGTAAGTTCCTCTTCTTGAGTTGACATTTTTTTTATCATGAAAGTCGAGAAGCAAAGCATTCTTTCATCTCTTTCGAAGCATCAACTTGTCTACAAATTTCACTGTACATGACAAGACGATAACGGAAATAGAAAATAAAAAAAAAATAAATATAAAATACAAGGCAACAAGGCAATTATCGTAGATGATATGAAACTAAGGTTTGGTTGATATATACATAGAGAAAATTCAACACAAATATATATATATCAAAGTATTTTTTATAAAATAAAAATAGTTAATTATATAATACCTTCAGGCAAACTATATTATAAATTTATTTTTAAATTTATTATTCAACTCATTATATTATATATATATTTTTTATTATTTAAAAATATAAAAACACAATTTGTCAATTGAATTTTTATGATTTTTTTGACGCCATAATAACTGAGAAAAATAACAAAAAGACAAATAAAAAAGATGTATATAATAAGTCGACATGAAAATGACTGGCATTAAAGATAAAAATATATACACACAAACTAAAAATAATCATTAAAAATAAATAAATAAATAAAAAAGCACAAGCTTACTACTATTTTTATTTATTTATTTATTTTTTCTATCTCACTGTTGCTCGTGGTCTACTGGGATCGATCAATCTTCAACTAACGAGACGCTTGGGAACGGTGTGATTCTTGAAATTAATCACCATCCCGATGCGTCTGACTATTGGTCGACCTGTACTACTACAAGTAGTGAATTTCTATCTACAAAATCAAATTTATTTTTTATTTTATAAAATTAAGTGATCAAATTGTCACCAATCTTATAATCATTTTATTTTTTCTCTATTCATATTTTTTTTTTTTTTTTTCAAGTACATTTAAAAAGACGTAGACATTAAACTGTATAATTAATTAAATTTAATTTTAATTTTCTTTTTTCAATGACAATATGATGAATTAAAAGAGTATTTGATATATAAATAAGACGAAATTAATAAACAATCAAACAATTAATTTATACATTAAAAATAATAACAAAAGAAAATTTTTAAAAATAGAAAAAAAAAAAATTTAATACTACATAGTACATTATAAAATCAATATTGAAAATACAATTTCCTTTGTGAAATTTATAAATACAGAATGACGCAATAACAGTGTAATTGATATGGCTATATTCGTCCAATAAAATTTCCTGGACACGTCAATGTTGTTGGCTAAAAGGAACACGTGTTATGAAGATTATTGTCAATGAAAATGCCATTTTATCCGCGTATTTATGTCATTGTCTATCATGATGATGATGATGATAATGATGATGATGATGATGATGATACATATAGACACTTGATGTCAATTTAACAAATTCAAAATGGCCATTATGTATTGTATACAATTTGTATGTATAATTAAAATTATAAAGTAAAAATATAATTAAATTATTAAGTTAATTTAAACATTTTTTTTGGAATTTATATTTTGTTTGATGATGGTAGAAAATTTTAAAGAATGCGTACAGTAAATTTTAGCATGACTTTCGATAAAAGACAGAGAGAAAAAAGAGGTTGAGGGTTAGATAGATAAAAGGAATCCTTTGGAATTATAGAGATACTGGTGCGTAAGCTTTAACAAATTCAAAAGTTAACTTTTTGATGGGATTCTATGCTACGAATAATTTTAAGAGTAACGAAATACAAATTTATTTATGCGGAAAACCAAAGACTACTTTGTATATCGTTCTTGTTGTATTTTCATGTCAATAATATCATTAAGTTTACATCGTTTGATTTAATTTTATTAATTTAAATTTAGATATTTTTACTATTAATTTTTATTTTTATTTTTATTTTATATAAATGTTAATTTTGACAACAAAAAAATATTAAAATATTTAGCTAATGTCGTTCAATGAATTATATTGAAAATTTTAGTGGTTAAATTCATGTGAAACTCTTGAAAATAAAAAATAAAAAAAAAAACATTTCATTATAAAGTTGATGATATTGCAAATTGTATGTGGGGTTATGAAATTGCCAAATATTTGTGCTTTAAAATTTATTGTCATGAAAGTTTAAAATAAGATTTTAGATTTCTTTTTTTTATATTAAAAATTATAGTCAATAAAATTGTATTTTTTTAATTTACATATTTGCAATTGCAATTTTAAAAAAACTTTATTGTTTTGTTTCTTTTTTTTATTTTAATTTTATATGTTTTATAAAAAAGTGTTTTGTGAATTAAAAAATTAGTAATTTTAATTTATTTTTTTTTTTATAAAGTTGAAATAAAAATATATCTGGTTTGAGACTTTTTGAAGTGGATTTTGTGAAGTCTACACTTTAGTTAAAAGTTTGAAAAATACGTTAGGTATATAAAACTTTTTTTTTTACTAAATATATATTTCAACTAAAGTCATAGGTACAAATGTATCAGCAAAAAAATTCAAAACTGACTTTTTTTTTAGTTACATCAATCGAAATTTTACCAAACAAAATAATCAAGTAATTTTAAAAATAATTCATCATTTTAGATTGATGTAAATGCTTAATTATTTTATGACTAAATTTAATTATTTCTTTTTTTTTTCTATTACAGATGTGTGTCAAGATTCAATCTGCTGTTGATGTAATCATCATGAACTACTTGAAAATTATTGGAGTATCTTCCTGGGATGACATCCGCTAAAAAGGTAGGATTTTGTTTCATTATATAAAATATTATTGATTCAACATTGAAAAGTAAAACTACATACATTCTTGTTGTCTCAAAAAATTGTTGATAATATTATTCAAAATTTAGTAAATATTATCAATAACACATTTGTATCATAAAAATTATTTGCTAAAAGTGCAAATAGTTACGATAAAAATATTTCTCGCTACTTTTTTTTAAAATATATACTTATAAATCAAATAAAAAATAAAAGTTGAAATATAAATTGAAGAATTCAAAAAATAAAAAATAAAAATTCAAGTAGCTTTATATCTTCTTGGCAGAAAACGTCAGGATCGAAACATTCAAAAGAAAGACGTCACACATCCTTAAGACATATTCGTCGATAATAAATCTTTCGTGGCTGAGAATCAGTTTTATTTTTTTTTTTTTCTCACTCAAATACTGTCTTGCTTATTTTAACTTAATACTTACTCTTCTCACTTTCGTATTTTCCATTTTGACTTATATATAAAGCTTCTTTGAAACGCTCATTTTTGCTTCACGTAAATTTAAAATTTTTCACAAATTTTACTATATATACTATTTATTCAAACATATCCTCTTTAAACAATATATTATCAAATAAAAAATTACACTTATAATATTTTTAAAAATATCAACAAAAAAAAAAACTCGGTCGTTCGGTCAACCATTAAATTGTACTGCGACAATTTCAAATATTCTCAACCTGTGATAATCATTAAATATATATATAATAAAATCTCGAAAAAAAAAATTGTAATTAAAATATAAAAAAATAATTTTTTGGCAGTCTTTCAAAAAAATAAAAAACAAAATTTTATTATTACAAAAAATAATAATTCTTTCAGTTAATTCCATGATTCACTGACTGATAAAAAAATTTATTTTTTATTTTTTTTTATTCATAATAAAAATTTAACTATATGTATATATGAGTGAATTTTTACGATATGAATTTTTTTTTTTAATTTAAATATTTATTCATGCGTATAATCGATTGCCAAGATAAAAATTTTGTGAATGAAGCAAATTATTATAAAAAGTGAAATTTTTAAAATGAATTTAAAAAAAGTGTGTTAATTTTTTTATAGTTATGTTTGATATGTGATAATACATTGCCATCATATATATTTTTAAAACAATATTTAAAGTCAAATTAAACGCATATTTTTATAAAATATTTTATA
>WSYQ01000312.1:0-200813 GCA_011426435.1 Lysiphlebus fabarum | reverse complement strand
GAATAATAACAGTATTTCATTGGTTAAAATTATTATTATTATTTTTTTTTTAAATTTATATTTTAAAATAGTATTAGAAGAAAATTTGAAATTTTTTTGGTTTTGACAGGGTTAATATTTGATAATAATGATAATTTTTTATTATTTTTTTTTTTTTTTTTTTTTTTTTGTGGAAACTCGGGGTGCGGTTTGTGCGTTGTTTACTGGACGAGTCCGGGCGAAAAGATCATGGTGAAACGTGATTGGCCGTCGCGCACCTGCAATGCGTCAGACTCACGCGCGCGACAGCTACCACCGCACCATTTTACGATGGTAAAGATACATGGGCCAACACCAGGGGCTCTTTTCCGGCTACTGTATATATTTATGACTATATATATACATTTTTCTTTTTTTTTTCTAATTATTATTAATCATATTATTGTTATTATTATTATTATTATAATGATAGTGTTAATTTTTATATATTTTAATGATAATGATTATGTTAATATTTATGATAATCATGATGATGTTGACGTTGATGTTGATGATGTTGATGCTGATGTGTAAGAAATAAGAATCAAATCTGATGAGTATTCCGGCTACTGTCATACAAAGTGCGCGCGCGCGCGCACTCTATATATATGTACCTATTTAAATACAAACTCAAAGTCGATGGTTCTACTCCGGGTCAAAGCCAACGCAAACTATATTTATTTTTTTTTTCATTTTTTTCTTATTTTTTTTTTTTTCCCTACATTTTGTCTTATTTAAAAAAACATTTTTCTTTATTTATTTGTAGAGATTTTTTGGATAATTAATAGCTTTTCTTATTTTTCTTATTTTATTTTATTTTTTTTCAATTGTAATTGATTACTTTTATCTTATTTTTTATATTATGATTTGTTGTTGATAATATAACATGAAATAATAATGTATATTTTATCATCACATGGGGATAAGAAATTTTTGATTGTCATAATAATAATATTACTGGCTTTTGTCTAATATATTTATTTTATTTTATTTATTTTTTCAACTAGCACGAATAGAAATAATCCCGCGCAGGTCTTTGCGTGCTTTATGTTTTTTGTATTAAAATCACGTAAATCTCTTGTATGGTATAAAAAAAAAAAATAAATAGAAAAATAGAAAAAACTACCACTAAATTGAATAATATAAAAAAGAAAATGCGTTTAGAAAAAAATAAAATTGCGTGACTTTTTTTTAATGATTAATCAAACAACGGAAACATAGTGAAAATTTATTTTTTATTTTTTAAAATAATTTATATTTTTTTGTTATCATTTTTTGTAATCTTTTAAAATTTTTATTTTTTTTTTCAACGCAATAATTTTATGTAAATATAAAACCCTATTATTATTAGAAAATAAATATTATTTATCAAATGAATTTTAATTAGTTGTAATTTGTAGTTAAATTATTTTAATTTAAAGTTGGAAAATTAAAAAGAGGTGACCTTTTTACTAAATCAATTTATCAATGGTTCATTCCACATGATATTCATGTTATAGAAAATTACATTTAGCTAGAAATTGTTAATTAATTGAATTATTCAATGAATAAAATATTGAATTTAAATTTGTAATAAAATTTTCTTCACTACAAATTTATACATGTACGAATCTTTTATATATAAAAGTAAATCTTATTTACTTGAGTGGATATTGAAAAAATTCATGAAAATTAACAAAATGAAATAGAGACAATTTTTTATTCAAATAAATTGATTATTTTTTTTTTTAATATTTAAGATGTAAAATAAGTATATAAAGTAAATTTATTTTAATGTAAAATATATTTGTCTTTTACGGGTAAATTTTAAAATGTACTGGATAATTTTTTATAAAAGATTTTTCTAAAAAATTTAATTATTATTTTATCATTGATTATAACAAAGTGTTTATTTTTTTTAATTAAAAAATAAAATTTTATAATTCAAAATAAACTTGAAATGGTAAATTTGTTTTTAAAAATTTTTGTTTTTAATAAGGATAATGATTAAATACGAAATATTAATGAATGAAATCATCAGTTAGATATCAAGTGTGAATCACAATGGGAAATTTTCAAAGATTAAATAAACACAAAAATAATGACTACAATAATCATATCAATTGATAACATAAATGAGGAAAAAAAATTGTAAATTTACAGATAAAAATAAAGAAAAAAATGCGGAAAAATTATAAAAGTTAAGAGAAAATTTAGAAAATTATTTTCTTCAGTAATACTTTAAAAAAGTCTTGACAATTTGAATCTTAATTTTTTCAATTTGAATTAAAAACTTCAAAATAAATCTGTATATATCTATTTAAAATTAAAAAAATATATATTCATTTAACATTATTCTAAATTTGTCAAAACAAATTATTCATTTAATTAATGACTTGAAATAAAAAAAGTGCAATAAATCAAAAGGTCAATCCCATGTCTAGTTTAAAATTTATCATTTAAAATTAAAATATAAAATTAACAATAGAAATAAAAAAAATAAAACTATTTAATTTAAGTAAAATTATAACTAATAGAAAAACAAAAAAGGGCATGTTTTAATAATAAAAATAGAAAAATAGAATTTTTTTTTTTTTTTTTTTTATAATGTTTCAATGCTGATAGTGAATATTGAGCGTGCGCGATGATAACATTACGCGCAATGCGACACACCATACTTGAAGGCACTTGAAGGGAGACAGTGATAGGTTGATAATCTCGTTTGATCTCGTTAGAGATACCCTGGAGCATCGCAAACAGGGTGTTCTTTTTAGGGGGAGAAAAATACTAAGAAAGAGAGTAAAAATGCGATAAAAAAAGAGATAAAAAAAAAAAAAAACACGCTTGCCCTAAAGAAGAAAAAAATAAAAAAATAAATAAAAATGATTTGACAAATTAAGGGTGAGGGTGGTTAAATCTTGTTAAAAAGAATTGAGTTTAAGCATGTTGAATAACAGTGTATGATAACTTGCACCGAGGTCAAATTTTTCTTAATTCAATGTTACTTTTTTTTTTTTTTTTTTTCAATTTTCTTTTTACTACTGCAAAATAAAAAAAAATACAAATTCAGCTGTACCAAAAAAATTATTGTGTGGTAATCGTTGAAATTTGTGATAATATATATATAAAATGCTGTATTGCAGTATCATATTGTAATGATCAAACATTCTCGACCTACTTTTAAACCTCATCCAGATAATAAGACACACATATATATTTTATTTTTTATAACTTTATTTTATTCATTTGTAACCAAGCAGGTAAATCATTTTTTATTTATATATTTATTGATCCATACAAAATTTGCAATGTATTTAGTTTCTGGCAATGAAAGTTTACCCTTTTTTTTTTTTTTTTTTTAAATGTACACGAACGTTTGACCTGAGTAACAAGGTCAGGTCACGAATATAATAATTTAGGTATAATAAATTATTTAAAAAATGAATTAATTTAAGTATTTTATATTTATTTTTTCTTTTTTTTTTTTATAACTTTTTAATAAACTCTTTACACCATTTTTAATATATTAATAAAAGCATTGATTTTATGTTTTTTATAAACATGGAATTAGTTGTTTTTTTGTTTTTTTGATACATGATAAGTAGTACTAGTGGCATAATAAATATTGCCTAATTATAATTAATAACAATTTTAAAATAAATAATATTTTTATCACTTTTACGCCGGCATATTAGTGATTTTATTATTATTATTATTATTATTTTTTAATTATTCAAATGTTAAAGGTATTGAAACAATTGGTAACATTGGATTTGTATTTTCTACTTCAAGAGCTGTTGCCATACAATCATTTGCTGTTTCCATTTCACCAAGTGATTCTAAAACTTTTCCAAGATTATACCTGTAAAAATAAAATATTAATAATTATTTTATTTTACTTAATTTTTTTATATATTTTTTGAGTTAATAATTTATACCAAGTTTGATGAGAATTTGGATCAATTTTAGCAGCATCACGAAGTGTTTTTTCAGCTAATCTTTGACATCCTAAATAATGATAAATTAAACCCTAAAAAAAAAAAACAAAAGAAAAGAATAATTTTTATATTTAAAATTAATATAAAATTATTATTATTATTATTATCATTATTATATTTACCAAGTGTTGAAGACTTTTAATGTGTGATGGATTAATTGCAACAGCACTTTGATAACATTGTTTTGCTTCATTATATTCACCTTTGTACTCAAACAAAAGACCTTTCTGTAAATAATAAATATATATCACTTTGAGTTACTTGATCATTAAGAATAAAAGAAAAAAAATAAATAATAAATAAATAAATAAACCAACCGTATACATAATGTGATGACTCAGAGGAAATATATTTGTTGCTTCTTGAAGTGATAATTTTGCAGCATCAGGTCTATCAATAACTAAAAAAACTTCAGTTAAAAGTATCCAAATTTGTAATTGTAATATCCAAGCTCTTTGTGGTCCTGGTTTTGGTGTAAATGAACTCAATGATGATGCAACTTCAGATAATGCCTGTTCAATTCTTGATGCAGCT
Organism: Lysiphlebus fabarum; assembly: GCA_011426435.1. Classification (NCBI taxonomy): domain Eukaryota; kingdom Metazoa; phylum Arthropoda; class Insecta; order Hymenoptera; family Braconidae; genus Lysiphlebus; species Lysiphlebus fabarum. The sequence continues at coordinate 196,284 of WSYQ01000312.1, read as the reverse complement.
AATGATGGTGCATGTAATGAATTTGAATCTTTATCAGACATTTCTGATGTATGAAGTTGAAATACACTTCTTGTTTCACTTCTTTTTTCACTTTGTGAAAATTCATTACAATCAACATTTGTTTGTTCTTCATAAAGTGTTTTCCATAATAATAACATATGTTTTATTGTAACTAATGCTTCTTCACCACCAATACTATTCAATTCAAGATGTGCTTTGATATAAAGAAAATTTAAATTATCTGGATATTCTTCAAGTATACTTGTTATTAAATTAAGAGCATCTGCATATTGTTTATGTGCTGTTAATAATAATACAAGTAAATGTAATGATGGTATATGTTCAGAACGTAAATTTAATGATATTTTAACATGTATCATTGCATCATTTATTTGTCTATTTATTGCATATTCACGTGCTAAATAATATTCAGCAAGATGATCATTTGGATCACACTGTTGTGCTTTATGAAAATATTCAAGTGCAATATTTGTATGATGTAATTTATCTTGTTTAATTGTTGTATTTGATGAATATATACTATTTCCAATACCAATATAAAGTTGACAACGTGATAATAAACCTTGTTGATTTGTTGTTTCACGTTCAAGTGCCATATGACTCCAATCAATACCTTCTTTAATTAAATTTAAATTTTCATAACATATTTTTGCAGCAAGTAAACATGGCATAACTTTATGTTTTGCTAATTTAATAACAACTTTTAAAACAGCTAATGCATGTGAATATCTACCAAGATTAACTAAACAAAGACCATATTGCATCCAAACATGTACTTCATCATGAGAAAATTTCATAGCTCTTTCAAATGATTCATGTAATAAATCAATTTGATTCCATCTTACAATTGCAATTGTCATTAAATCATAAACAGCTGTTGCATTTTCAAATGCACGTAAACGTGCTTCTTTAAATTCTGGTGATTGACTAAGTACAGCTTCACGTACAGCCATTGCTTCACTTATTAATAATAATAATATCATTTCTTCATTTTCATTTTTAGGTACAAATAAATTTGGACCACGATATTTTTTAGGTTTCCATGGTGATTCAGATGAACCATTTGTTGATAAATTATTATTTAATTTACGATTTGTTGATACAACAGCTAAAATTAATTTAAACAAAAATTTTATTTTAATATAAATATTATTTTTAATAAAAATAGAATTATTTTATTTTGTTTATTATTTTAATATAAGTATATAGGTATTACCAAATGTATCTGCTGGTGGATCAGGTACTTTGTAGTGAGATCCACTAATATTACGTAATAATAATTCAGCCAATTGTCTTGTTAATGTTAAACGTAAACTTTGAGTTGCTGTTGATTCAACAGCAGTTAATATTTCTCTGTAAATTATTTATTTATTTTAAATAAACTATTTTTAATTTAAAAATAAATAAATGATTTTTAATTTACCTGTATCTGTTAATAGCTGCATGAATATTATTAGATTGTATATAAAGAAGAGGTGCACGTTGTAATGCTGTTTCTAATATAGGACCAATACTTTTTGATGAACTAACTGATGGTTGTGGTGAGTATGATCCTTAATAAAATATTATAAATATCAAAAAATACGTTATAAATAAATAAATAAATAAATATAAAAAGAGATAAATTATTTATATTTACCAAAACTATTACAACTAGTTACGGTTGTTGTACCATTATGCATTTGCAATGAAACTTTATCAACTTCTTGAAGATAAACAAGTGTTAAATCACCAGCAGTTTCAAAACATTTGACAATTTGATCAAGTAATTCAGCAACTTTGTATTTTGATTTTAGAGTTGGTAATTTTTTCTTTAAACACAAACCTATTATATAAATTATTATTAAGTATATATCATAATTATATTGACAATATAATTTAAATATTATTTAACCTTTGATGGCATATGATTCAGCGACAATTCTTAAACTACGACTTGGAAGATGTTTTTCAGTTAAAGTATGTAACTCAGCTTGATCATAATGATGCAGTGCATCTTCATATAAACCCATTGCATAATGTAATTTTCCCAATAAAAGATGAGCATCCAAAACAACAATTGCCTATTTTAAATAATTGATAAATTAATTTCAATATATTACAATTTATTAAGTAAATATATGATCAATTATTTAACCTGTTTTTCACGTTCATTTGCAGCTAATAAAAGATTTTGTTTAGCTTCAATTAAACCAGTTTTAGCTTTTGATATGTTTGCATCGATTGGTGGTGTTTGTTCTAAAAAACTCTCAAGACGACCTTCACCACTCAAAAAATTTGCTAAACATTCTATTGAAATATATTAAATATTAAAATTATTATTTGCCAATATACCTATAATTTAATTTAATATTTTTATAAATTACCATTGCTTGGATATAAATCTTTCAGATGATCAGCAAGTTCGATAACTTTTTTCCAATTACCATCACTACGATTTTTGTCAATTTCATTTTCAATTCTTAATGTTTGACTTTTTTTACTAGTCATTTTTTATTTTAAATTATTACTTTATATGTAATTATTAATTTATTAAGATATTTAAGTTTACTTAAATAGAGTTATATTTAGTTGTCATTAATTTTTACGTTTACATACATGACACTTTGATAGTTTGATGTCACAGTGACAACTGACAAGTATACACAACCATACATACTGATAGATACATACACATTAATAAACATTAATATACACACATGTATTTATGTTGTTTTTTTTTTTTTTACTATATGAAAGCATACAGGTCTAAAAAACTCCATAATATGTATCATACGTATCATACGTATCATACATAAGTATGATTGTATGATACTTCCAGGGTAGCTATTCTTGACTCGATTATCCCACCTACACGGGATAACATGAAAACGCCTTTTTATTTATTTATTTTGTTATATAACTTAAGGTCGAAAGTAAAGAGCAAAGGTGAATCAAGTTTAGGTCCGAGAGGGCGCCTATTTGCCTATACTTAAAAAAAATATTTTTAGTGCCCCAACATCCCAAATCTATTCGTTGTCTCTAATGATAGTTCAATACATTCTTTCAGTTGTTGTAATGACATAGTAACATTCAGCAATGGTACTTTTTCTTCCTTTGCAGACCAATTTTTATCCATCCATAATATTTTATTACGAATTTCACAATAACGTGAACTCACATTTTGTTTTATCTAAAAAAAAAAAAAAATAATAATAACAACAATATATATATTATTTTATGATTAATAGTTGTTTTAGTGTATTCACTAATGATATTATAAAAAATTAAATTTTATTGTATATTATTTAGTTGGGTTTTATTTTTTCCCGAACAGATAAATCTCAGTAAATTCGCTCTAAATATTTATTCGAGTATTCATGTTATAAAATTCTTTAAAATAACAAAAATTAGAAACTCAAAGAAACTGAAAGACTTTGCAGTCTTGCAGCGCGTTTTAAGACTTCAAAGGTTTTTAAGTTCGTTTAAGACTGAGATTTTTCTGTTCGGGTGGCCGATAGAGTTACTAAATTGCTCCATCCTGTAAACAGATTCTGTAAATATTAATAAGAAAGTTAAGGGCAATTATTTATTAAACAAATAAAGAACAAAAAGCTAATAAAATGGATGTACTCAAAAAATTATTTTACCCAGCAATAATTATTTAATAAATTATATTTTCTGAGTCCATCTCATTCTTTAGCTATTCGTTTACTTAAAAATAGTTTACATGTTTTTATTTGTTAAAAAAATAAAGAACAAATAGCTAAGAAAATGGATACAGCTACAGAAAAACATTTTTAACACGAATAACTAATTTACCTCCATGACCACATGTTTTTAGAACTAACCTATAAATGTACTACAATATTAAGCAACCACGCTATAACTCTACACCTACGCTAAAACCGTAAAAAAATGCATGCAAAGATAAATAACAATAACTGATAAAACTTACCTTAAAAGATGAAATCAATCTTTCTACCAACTTTGACTTCATTATTTTGAATTTACTTTACAGATATCTGTTCAAAGCCACTGTATGCTGCAGGATGCTGTATCACATAGAAGAAGAAATAGGATGAAACGGTTAAGATTTCATATATGATTTGAAATTTTATAAATTTCCTACTGAACTATCCTATAAGTTTTCCTATATGAAATGTGATCTTTTTATTTAATATTTCCTGTAAGCACCACAGCCAAATTCTTGTAGGATTTCCTACAAGTTTTTCCTAAAGAACATTCCTATAATCGAGCCGTACAGGAAATTTTCGTAAGTGCGTACCATGGCACGTGCTAAATTTTAATCTACTTGATTGTTTACATTGGAATAAATAATACAAATATTAAATTATATCATTATGTTTATAAATAAATAAAATAATAAAAATGAAAAAAATATATAATGTAAATATTTGAATTCAAATATTAAATTATAAAAAACATTTTACAAAAAAATAAAGTCTTAAAGTATTAAGTCAATTAGAAAAATTGTAAAATATATATAAACAAATTTTGGAAGTCTCATATATAGTGTGTTTGAGCAGACAGTAATACTTTAAGACTTTATTTTTTTGTAAAATGTTTTTTAAAATTTAATATTTGAATTCAAATATTTACATTATATATTTTTTTAATTTTTATTATTTTATTTATTTTTAACATTTTAGATTAATTAATGGCAAAACAAGTTACATTACAAATTGACTACAATTTCGAGTACTTGACTCTTTTTTGTACAAAATACTTGTTTTTTGTTTTTTGTTAGATTACATTATCTTGACTATAAATTTGAGATTTACCTAAAAAAAATAAACAAGTACATCGGATCGTTTAACGATAACACACAAAAGATAACTATTTAAATATATGAAATATATGAAAATAATAATAATGAATAATATATTCATGATGTTAATTAAAATAAAAATATATATTTCATATCAAATTAAAGATTTTTTTTTTTATCATTATTCAGTTTTTAATCATGAAAATAGTGTTTAATAAAAATTTATAATTAAACAACGCGTATAAATTTATTATATCAGCAAATATTTGTATAATGATACAGAAATATAAAGCTTTATACTTTGCATGTGGAATATTTTTTATCTAAGATAATTCTACAAGTATATTTTAAAAATAATAATTTTATATTTTAAAATTTAAAAACAAATTTGTTCACGTGATGAGAAATAAGTTTAAATGTCCTTCAACAATATATCTACATATGTATATTATTATTTCATTAAATTGTAATTCGGCTATAAAATTTGAGTTTTATCATAAAAAAATAAAAATTTATGTACAAAATGATAAGTTAATTCTATTTTATACATATATAACAAAGCGAGGTTATAAATACTACAGTTTTTATTTTTTTGATTCAGTACTATTGTAAATTTAACAAACACATAATTTGAGCTTGAAACATACACGTCAGTTTGAAATTTTAGACACGTCATCACACAATATACAGATGTTGATATTTGTGATTGTTAAAACAATTAATAATTGTAAATTTTAAAAATGAAGTTAACCAAAATATTGTCGATATTGATAATATTTATAATATTGGACTTGTTAATTATTATTTGTGAAGCAGTAGTAGATAAGAGTAAATTTAATTGTCATATAATTGATAGAAATAAGCTAGAATGTGAAGCCAACGGATGGACATATCATATGCAAACAAATGTAGTATCGACAAGCGAAATTGAAGAAATTCGAGTAACAAGTAATATCAGCAGTAATATCATTAAAAATTATACCTTTAGTAATGAATTTTCTTCATTGAAAACTTTGATAATCGATTCACCTGTTAAACAAATTTCAATTGAACCATATGCTTTTTCAAATTTAGTAAATCTTGAAAATATAGAAATTAATTCAGCCATTGTTTCAATAAATGTTGATAGTTTCAAAGAAATGCATGAACTACATTCACTCAAAATACAAATAAATAATTCTACCACAGCAAATCTTATTGCCGTATTAGAAAATCATAATAATTTAAAACATTTGGAACTTTTAAATCATTATAGTGTCGATATATGTAATTATCAGAAAGACAATAATCCATCACCATTATTAAGCCTTCAGTATACTGGTGGTCATTTGGAAACATTATCAAAAGGGTGTTTTAAATGTGCAAAATTTCTTGACCATTTGATAATTACAAAGACTAATCTTACTACACTAAAAGCTGGATCATTTGAAGGTTTAGAAAATATATTCGCAATATCAATAGTATCAAATAAACGATTGACCAATATTCCTGCACATCTATTCAATGCACATACACTAGAAGTCATTGATATTAGCCATAATTCAATAAAGACTATTCATAATCGAGCATTTAATCTCATCAACGATAATAAATTGTCATTACTTAACATTAGTTACAACAAACTACAATATATTGGATGGAAAATGTTTGAAAATATAAAATGCGATTTGATTGATTTGTCGCAGAATAATATTCAAGTCATTCACAATAATGCATTTCATAATTCTCAAATTGATAGGATTTTATTGTTCAACAATAGTATTTTAAATATTGGAAATTACTCTTTATGGGGTCTAGATAATGAAACTATTGTAACTTTTTATTCACAACACGATAGCATCATATCTCATCCAAAAAACAGTAAAAATTCATCATCTACTGGTGAATACTGTTACTTGAGTGAATTTAAGTATTTTGAATGTTGTAAAAGATCAAATTCCACAACATGGACTTCAATCAAGTCAATGGTTCCTGATCAATGGCAACCAAGCTTACTTAAAATTGAGGATAACGAAATATCCATAATCAGAGACCATACATTTGTTAATGTAAAAATAAAGTCATTAATAATTACCTCTACATCAAAAAAATTAATAATTACTAAAAAATCATTTGAAGGATTAACAAATCTTAAATTGTTGGTACTCAAAACTGTACCAATAAAGTTTGATACATATTTTTTAAATAATGTAAGATCATTAAAAACACTTGAAATTTCAGCTACTGATGCTGAGAATAATAATATTTATTTGTGCAAATTAATATGGCATTCAAATTTAGAAAACATATTGATTTCTAAAGCTGAAAGAATGGCCATATGTGATAAAGTTATATGCTCAAATCATAATACAAAAGTCTTAAGTCTTCATTATACACTTGGATCGTTTACAAGTTTAGAACAAGATGATTTTATTTGTTTAAAAAAACTCAACTATCTTACTATAACAAACAGCAGTCTTGAAAATATAAAATCTGGATCATTTAAGGGACTAGATAAACTCACTGTCTTGATATTGTCATCAAACAAATTGACACTAATTAATCGAAATATTTTTGTAAACTTGACAAGTCTAAATTCACTCGTACTCAGCAATAATAAAATAAAAAGTATCACTGATGGAGCATTTAGAAATCAAACATTATCAGTGTTAGATTTGAGTTACAACAAATTGAAATTTATAAGCCAAGATTTATTTATTAATGCTAAAATAAAACAACTAGATTTATCTCATAATGAATTACTAATAATAGAATCAGGTGCATTAAAAAATTTAGATTTTCATACATTATATATATATAACAATGATGAACTTGAAGGAAACGTTTTGATTTGGAAACTTGATGAATCCCAAGTTCAAGCAAATTGTTTTGAACAAGAATTTTATAAGATCTGTACAAAATTAAATTCTCTATCATCTGTTACTATAAGTATAGGTAAATTTATACTTTCAGAGTTTTTATCAGATGAAACATTAAAAAGTAAAAGACTTGAACTATTTGAAATTTCATCGATTCATAAAAATGCATTTGAACATCCAAGTCCTGATGCATATTTTTTTGGAACATTATCAATTCATTATACTGGAATTAAAAAATTTACAATTTTTCCTGAATCATTTATCGGTTTGTTACATTTAGAAAACTTGATATTAAATGTTGGACCTATCATACTTAAAAAAAACTTATTTGTATATCTTGAATCTCTAAAATATCTTGAAATTGAAGTTATTGAAACTAATTATTATCTCAGCCAAGTATTGACTGATCTTCAAAATTTAAAAACCATTGAAATTGTTGGTAATAATTCTGTTGGTATTTGTCAAAATATATATTCAAAAAATATTCCAATTTCACTAACTGATATTCGTTATACAACTGGTGCAATCAATAAATTAGAAAAAAATTCATTAATTTGTGTCCAGCAAATTGAAGTATTTACCATAACTAAAACACAGTTACAAACAATTGAAGCTGGTGCATTCAATTTACTGGATAAACTTCGATATATAGATTTGTCATTCAATAAAATAACGTCAATCGCAATGGATGTATTTAACAGTCTTAAAAACCTTGCTGTACTATTATTAAATAACAATGAAATTGAAGATATTGACAATGAAGCATTTATGTTATTCGATAATAAAAATTATATTTTGTATAATTTAAGTCACAACGATCTTGAAACTATTAACAAAGATACTTTTGATGGTATAAAATCTGTTCAATTAGATTTATCGCACAACAACATTAGTTCTATTGAAGTCGGTGCATTCACTGATACTGTTATCCAGAATTTATATTTATTTAATAACACTAAAATAGATAAAGCTGAAATAGTTTGGAATTTATCTCCATCAACCAATGTTTATATATCGTCGAGCCAGAGTCGACTTCCAAAATGTGAAATTTGTGAAGGTCTAAAACGTAAATAGCATATATCATGTGATAAATGTGTATTTATGTCTTTTTTTTTTTTTCAATTTCCTACAACAACTGCAGTAAATTATTAGAAAACTTCTCGTGATATTGTATTTCAATATTATTTGTTTATTGCAACGTTAAATTAAAAGATTGTAAAAGTATAAGATTATATGAATTATATACGTTTATTTGTGGGTGTTTTTGTTAATATGAATTATTAACATTAACATTTATTAATTTTTTTTTCTACTATTATTCAAAAATATATTGTAAAAATATTGTGGTTTATGTAACTCTTTATTGAATTAATTCTTATATTAAATATTTTAACTTTTAAATTTGACTTATTAAAATTATAGTATATACTTATGTCTATATGTTATTTGTTATTGTTCATTCTGTTTTGAATAATTTTAATTTGTTCTCATTGTTTAAAAAAAAAAAAAAATTAAATATGAAATATAAAATGATTAAACTTAATCTATTTTTCAAAGTATATTTATTATTTCAATAGCCGAGATGAATCCAAAGTTCAACTGAATTGTTTTGAACAAGAACACTATAAAATATTTGTACAAAATTACATTCTCTATCATCTGTTACTATAAGTATAAGTAAAATTATACTTTCGGAGTTTGTAACAGATTATATATTCGAAAGTCTGAAATAGATGTACTCAAAAAAAGACAATTTATTAAATAATTATTGCTGGGGTATAATATATTTTCTTGGGTACATCTCATTCCGTTTAGCTATTTGTTTATTTAACAATAATTTCCAGGCATTTGTTTATTCAAAAAATAAAAAATAAGCAGCTTTGAAAATGTATGTAATTAAAAAAAAATATTACTTTCAATCAATAATTATTTAATAAATTTTCTTTTTTTGAGTACATCTCAGACCGTAGCTATTTGTTTGATTAACAATTATTTTCGGGCATTTATTGATTAATTCGGGCATCGATGATTAATTTTTTTGACAGTTACAATATGCAAAAAAAAAAACTTCATTGGGAGCTTTCCAATTTATTATTAAAAAATATTATTAGTCTATATAATTAATAGTTATCATTAACTTTTTAATTGTTGCTATGCGCAGCTGATTAATTATTTTAGTCTACTGCGCATTCATACTCCCATACTATTTACGTGTATAAAGTAAACCAGTGTAAACTAGTTTATTTATCCAACCCTGCTCAATTTGCTGGAAACAGAATCAAACAGAATAATCAAAACATGTTTAAACACGTTGGGCCGTTGAAACCAGTTGAAACCACCACTTGACGAGAATCCTTTGTTTATTTTGGTTTTTATATATCTTGTAGTTCAGCTTCAATTTTTTTATTTGTTTTAAAATTTTTTAGAACAATTAACTACTTCACATCTTTAATTAATTAATATAAACAATATATCAAATTATTATATATAATATTTAATTTAATAAAAATGGCTGAATTATTAGGAATGGGAAATGATCTTTTGGAAAGTTCTATTAAAACAGCAACACACGCAATTATTTACTCAGGTAATGAAAATTATTAATTTTCAATTGGAAAAAAGTAAAAATTATATTATATTTAATGTTTAACATTTTATCTATTATCCAGAGGGTGAAGTACGTGATAAAATACTGGAAAAACTTCGCAAAAGTATAACACTTTACTGTGAACTTGAAGAAAAAATAAAACACATGCAACAATTTTCACAGAGATATTCAGAAACAGCAATTGAAGATGAAGATGAAATGAAAAGAGTTCTTGAAGTAAGTTATAACAATAAGTAATTAAAAATATTTAGTAATTTTTATTTATATTTTTTATAGGAATTTTCTCAAAATGCTAATGATGATGAGATTGACATTGCATCAAACAAAAATATCAAACATTTTAATCAACAAGTAACAGCAATAATTGAAAGTAAGTAATTAATAATAAACAAAAACAAATTATGATTAATAATAAAAATTAATTTTTTAAAAGCTATTGGAGGTTCTGATAATAAAGATGACAATGAAGATGAAGATGATGATTTACTTGTAACACAAGATGAAATAAATGTCATTTGTCCAATTACCAAAGCCAGAATGACTGAACCCATGAAAAACATTCATTGTGGACATATTTATGATAAAAATAGTGTTGCTGCAATGATTGGTTATAATAAAAAAACAAAGTAACAATTATATTTTATAAACTACATTCAATTAAGTATTGACATTCATTAATTTTATTTAATTTTTTTATTATCAAGGTGTCCAATTGTTGGATGTAGCAATCAACAATATTTAAGCATGGATGATCTTCAACCAGACATGGTTACACGTGCAGTTCTTGAAAAAACAAAATAAACTTAAGATTATATTATAAAATAAAAACATATTTATTTATAAGCTTTCATATTTCTTTATATTTATAAATCTAATGTGTTACATGATGAACAATTTTATCAGTATTTTCAATAAAAAAATAAATAATTCAATTTTCATTTGCTTTGTTTTTTTTTTTATCTCAAAAACAATATTTATTATTATATTTATGCTTTTTTGTAATTTTATTATCTAGTGGTATAAATTGCAATTTTATAATCACTGCAAAGTGTCTTTTTTTTTTCGAAAACAGTCAATGTTTATGTTTATATTACACAGCTGAATTGATGACAAAAAAGAAATATATTACTGATGAAATTTATCACATAGTTTCATACTCGTTTTTTATAGTTCCCTCTGGTGGATAAATGAGCTCAACAATACCTCGTGCATATAAGTGCATTGACGTTTGCTTATTGCTTTTGTGCAACTGATTCTGATATAGATAGGTATATCTATAATTATTTATAATAAATAGTACAATAATTAATTGTCCTCATTTAAGATTATTATTTAATAAATATAAATAGTAAATTTATTTATTGATATTTGCCAAACAATAACCATCAACTAATCACCAAAATGTTCAAATTTGTGGTAAGTAAAATTAATAAAAAAGACAGACTTACAGTGTACTTTTTTTGTTTTAAAAAATAATTAATATTGTTTATAATTTATTAGATAACCCTAGGTTTGGGTATTTATGCTGGTATATACATAAGCCAAAATTATGAAGTAAGTTGATTAATATTTATTAATTAAAATTTCTAATAACGATGTTGTATATGAGAAATTTGTTAAAGATACCAAGAGTTAACGAGCCCTCAAAGATTTTTGAAAAGATACGAGATTTTGCTGAGGAACACAGAAAGAAGTAATCAATTACTAATAAATTAAAAAAAAGATGGTTAGGTTCATTGTAAATAATAGATTGTAATTAAAATAATTATTTTTTTTCTTAATTTTTATTATTTAAAATGATTTGTTTAATCTTGCCAAAAATAATAAAAAAAAAACATGATATTTGAAACATAGAACTGAGTGTATTATGTATTTGGTATTTTAATATAATATTAACTGTGTACAATAGTAAATTTTATAAACATATATTTTTTATAAATAACTTATTCCACCACCAGAATATTCAATTCTCGATTGTGGTTCAACAAATGCAAGCCAATCCGATGCATGTGTTGGTAATAAACCCATTGATTGACATTTGTATAATGCAAGTGCAATATTAACTAATTGTCCAAGAAAAAATACAATTTTTTGTCCAAAAACATAACTACCCTCGATACCTTTAAACGCTGCAATAAATAAATATAATTAATAATCATAAATAAATAAAGATAATTTAAAAAATTAAATAAATAATTTACTTTGTTGTACAGTAAATAATGCCTTTACTGGTCGAATAATCAACATTCCAACCATCATTATTGGAAATATTGATATTGAATTACCAGCCATAAACATAATAAACAAATTCATTGGTACTTGTTTTAATGGACCAAGTGCTAAATCCCATGATTTTTTAATTATCAAATGATTTGAATCATTTTCACGTGAGTTTTCCATATTGTGTGACAATGCCAATGACGGTGTGTAACCTGGTGGATTTTGTAGTTCTGTATTTTTATCATGTCTGTTTCTGTAAAAATTTATTATTTTATAAATTAATTTGTTATAAAATATGAATAATATTGATATGAATTATTAACTTACTTGTGGGCAAAATCAAGTGACCATTTGAACTTTTTGACTCCTTGTTTTGATGACATTTTTATTTTGTTTTATAATTTATATTTATTGACAGTGGCTTAATGAATTTGATCGAATTTGACACAAAAAAATATACACACAACCCTTATGGCATAGACTAAAACAATTCATCTATATGGAAAACTCGATGAATATTTTTTGCGATGGACACGTATGACAAGTAACAGGCTATCATACTACTGTATTATACGTGTATTAAACACAGGTAGTTAACATCTATATTTTTGTTTTTAGTATTAATTATTGTTAGAAATAATTGTTTATTTATGAAGATTTCTATTATTATAATTTATAAATATGTTATATTTATAGCAAAAATACAAACGCACTTGGCTGAAATAACTTGGGTCTAGGGCCATAAATTCTGGTAAATTATATGAAGAGTATGTTCATTTTTGTTGTTTCTAGTATTTTTAGTAAATTACGTTTGTAAGGTGTATACGTACCTTAATATAATGCAATACATATGAACTGATAATAAAGATGAACTATGGAGTGCTATCACTATGAAGTCGATAAACACCAACAAATGAACATTATGATCCTGAGTTATTTTATAAATAAAATATCAATTTAAATAGAATAAATCACGTAAACTTCTAAATAAATTAAAAAATTTCAATTTCTTTAATTTTTTATTTTTCAAGCTAAGTAGAAATGGCTGAAAATCTTGCTAGTAAACTTTGTGTTTTGCTCAACAAACAAAATGTCAAGGGTATGTTTACTTAAAAAACTAAAATGATATTGTGTTATTTTAGTTTTGCATGCATCAATCATTTTTAAAAAATTTATTATTATTTTAAAATTCTAAAAAATAATTTATAATAAATTTATGTTATAAATTTCATTTATAATATTATTTTTTTTTTAAGAATTACAATTCTAATATCATTTACAGAAAAATGAGAAAATAAATTTAAATACATTATTAGGGTTTTACACAATTTAGTCATTAAAAATTGATAACGTTTCATTGTGTTCAAGCTGAGCAATGGAAACTCTTGGGTCAAGAAAAAGATGGTTCATTGTTGGTTGGTTGGATCGACGAAAATACCGAAAATTCATCATACCATTCTGTCATAGGACACTATGATAGATCCAAAAATTCTCTCCAGGTGAATGATTAAAAAATTGATCAGTTTGTATAATTTTTATTATAAAACTGTATAATTTTTCAGGTAATTCATGAATTTTCAACTATTTTAAATATCGTACAAGCAAGTATAAATCAAAGCCATACACTTCTCGGTTATATTGTCAAAAAACCAATTGATATAAAAAATTTAACAACTTCAAATGAAGATAACACTGAAGACACTACTAAAAATGATTCACAAAAATTGAATAACAATGAAATTTATCAAACTTGTCTTATTGAACTTGATGCAGATGATAAAAAAATTCATAATTTAGATACTGAAAGACGTAAACAAGTACGAATACAATTTTTATATAAACACAAAAATAATGGTATTCATGATAAATTTCTTGTAATGATACATCATGAATGTATAACAATGTACACAGTGACATTTGAATCGTTGGATATAAAAACAATTAAACATTTCAAAGATGAAATTATTGTAAAAACATTTTTTTGGGCTCAATGGGATACGACAAATCAAGTTTTATATCATATACATAATCGTCGAGCTCCAACAAGTTTAGTAACTGAAAATGATAATGAGAATAAACCTAAAATAACAAATACATGTCCAACTTTAAGTGGTTTTCAATTTCATGATGAATTACCACATGAAACTGTTTTAAATATTCCTTTAAATTTACCACAAACACCTGGTACTAGTAATTGTGGTACCTATGAAGATGATGTGATACCATTACGTGTTCATGATTGTTCTCTTGATTTGATTGTTATATCTGACACAAAAGGAATAGTTTGTGTTTGTCATCATTATTTGTATCAACCATATCAACCACCCCAAAATGTTCTCAATGATTCTAATAGAGTACACTTTGCTTATTCTGTAACCTTGCTACATCATAGTTGTGTTATTCATTGTGTTATTCCTGGAATACCCTGGTCACAAGCAAAACTTATGCGACCAACTTTTTCCATAACAGATGATTATATGATAGTTTTTGTTCAAGGATCATTCACTCATATATTAGAAATTGGTGTAACTCATGATCCTAGTTGTCATATTCTTTGTGGACCATTATCAGAAATATCTCAGACAGCATCTTATCTTGTTCCATTGCTTGATCTTAATCAAAGTAAACAACAAAAAAAATATTCTGATAATGATGATGTTTGTAATACTTTGACTATTGATTTACCAACACTGGATTTAGTTACACTAACAATTCCAACAGATTTTCTTGTTGATGTTTTTAAAAAAGAAACGTCAATTTATGTAAGACTTGGTATACTTCATTATTTTTTATGTCATCGACATGACTTTGATAAAGTTGCTGCACTTGTTGCAATTATTGCTGTCAAACCAAGTTCTTTGGATGTTGTTAAATACATGCAAGAAATATTGATGGGAACATCATATTCTTTGGTACAAAAAAATTTATTACCTGATACGATTCCTTTACTTTCATTATTACCTATTACTACTGTTGAAGAATGTATACTTTATGATTCAAAAATTAATGATTTAAATATTACACTTAGTCATGAAAAATTGTTAAATACTTCTGTCATGTTACTGTCACCACAGCAACGTTTAATGCCATACAGAAGTGATTTGTGGACACGTCTTTGGGATAATCTTGGAAAAAAAAGTGAAAATAAACCAAGATTTAATCCAAGTAAAATAAGTGATAAATTATTAATGTCATTGGCGTATTATCAACCTGAGGCATTATCAAGATCAAGCACACCAATGTCACCTACTGGTGGACTTGTTTTAGCAGCATCATCGTTTAGTGATATAACAAGTAATCGTAGTAATAAATTTCTTGATTCAACATTACCTTTTGTTGAAATTGAAAGTTGTACTGCTTCAAAACAAGAGCATATTGTTGCTGTTAATTTACGAGAATTATCAATGTATTTATTAAAGTATGCAACTAAAATGCCAGCAACTGCTTATGTCTCTTGTACACCACTTCAGGTACATGCAATAGCAACAAGATATGTTGCAGCCCAATTAGAAAGTTCAAGATTACTTTGTCAAATGATTTGTCGAGCAGCAAATGTTGATCCAAGATTGGAAAAAGATAGAGGTTTTGTATTGATTGATCAACTAGATGAGACTAGAAGAAATTTATTGTTTATGCTAATAGAACGTTATCGTTATGCAATTGAAAATGTTGCATTTCCTGTACCTCAAGGATTTGCATCATTTTTTACTTATCTTGGTTATCGAAGTCTCAAGTATTCCATGTTTTTACAGTACATTGAAAGATCCGTCTTTGAACTTCAAGTTGATGTCACTAAATTCATCATTGCAGGTATTTAGCTTTTATTTTTTTTCAATTAATTTTTATTTATCTTTAATAACATCTGGCTTGTGATGAAAGACACGTTGTCTTTTAAAGAGTAAAAAAATGGGTTTATGGCTATTTGTAACTTTTCTTATAATTTTTTATAGTTTCGTTTGTGTTTTACATGCTTTTTCAACTTGAATGCATGTTAAAACCTGACGCCTTATTTTCTAAACTCTGTGAACGTTGAAATTTATAGGCTTTTTTTTTGAGCTCTTGTATCTTTCGGTTTATTAATTTATCGGAATGGGTAATCTAAGTATGAACTCAACAATCAAATTATTTGCTTTCACATTCAAACATTTTTTATTTTAATATCTATAATAAAGTCAGTTATCAAAAACTATTACAATTCACTTACAGATATCAGTGATACAAAAGAAAACACGATTAAAAAACTTCACTTGTTGTCATTGTTACCAAAATCAAGAGCCAAAAGACTTCTTAATCAATGGCTTCACCCAGTTAGTTTTATGATACGTGCACGAGAACATGCTACAAATATATTGTCAGGTGAAGCTTGTCAAAATCGTGGAAGAACTTCACAGCATTGTCATCGGCACAGTGGTATTGCTGCTTTTCCTTCTGCTGACCGTTTGTCACCACTTGATACTTTTTTGGATCTTTTAACTGCCAAGGCAAGTCTTGCTGAACTTGATTTCGGACTGCTCATCGAAGCCACAGTAACTTCTACTGAAGACTTTTTATAAATCTTTTTATTTTTGTGAGAAAAATTTTTTTTCCAAAACCCTTCAATGTAATTTTTTGTTTTTTTTTTTTTATTTTGTGATTTTAACCATCCAGTATTATTATTTTTAAATATTTTTATTAATGATATTTCTATATGTTTTGTTGATAAAGTCAACAGTTAATTTTATAATTATTTTTAAGTATTTTTGTTTTACATAAATTTTATGTGATGTTTAATAAATTTTCTGGAATTTTTAGCTAATCGTTTAGTTTCTTATAAAAAAATTGATTTCTTTTTTAGATTAAATAGTTGCGAAGCGATTTATATTCTTTTTTATAAATAAATATTTTTTGCCGTAAAACATAATTTTTCCAAAAACCAATTTATAAGACTTTTTTGTTAATTGCCTATAACTAGAAAAATATATCTAATCGGATTGAGCCGACTGATTTTAGGCCTCATTGCATAATTTTATCTTGCAATATCTGTATTTTTGATCGTTATATCTGATAACAGTTTTTATTGAATATAATTTAAAATACATAAACCAAAATACTAGTGTTGCATGTACTAATTGGCTGCTGAATCAATCTGAATGCATATAAAAGTAAAAATGTACAATTACTATTAATATATGAATGGTATATTAGGCCGATAGAATAATTAATTTATAAATCAATAAGGATATAAACGGGAGTAATTTTTTTTATGTGTTGTTATTAATTGGCCATTAAATTGTTTTTATTAATAGCGGAAAAATTATTAAAATTGAATAAGTAGAATTTGAGATATACTTGAATGAATGAAGCAGTAATTTTTCTCGCATGTGGAGATGTAGCGTTTAGTCAGTATATATACATTCTCTGGGGTTCTGACTAATGTACTTGCTTCGGCAGTACATATACTAAAATTGGAACGATACAGAGAAGATTAGCATGGCCCCTGCGCAAGGATGACACGCAAAATCGTGAAGCGTTCCACATTTTTTTGTTTTTATTTTTTAAAAGTTTTATTATAATTTATTTAGAAAATATTGATAAAAAGTATTTTAGGGGTAGTAAAAAGAGTTTCAATAGCTATAAAATCTTTAGTTAATATTTTTTTTTTCAAAATTATCATTATGAAATTTTTTTGTATTGAGTTTTTTAATTAAATAAATAGTTTTTAAAATTAAAAAAATTCTAAGCCAAAAAATTAAAAAAAAAAAACTACGTACTTAATATTTTTAGCCATATAGAATAATGAAAAAAATATTTGTATTTATTTCATTTTAATTTATTTTATTTTATTTTATTTCATTTTTGTCTATTAATATAAAAACTCACGTATTTTTTTAAAATCATAATCATAAATATAAATTTATACATAAAATATAAAAAAGAAAAAATGATATTATATTTAGTTTGTTAAGAAATTAACATTTTTTATTACTAAAAAAAATCAAAAGTAAACAACGTAATGAAATTATTGACAGATCAAATACCAGGGTATAATATCGCAGAGAATGCGTTAGTTTATTACCTGGAGGATCAACTTTTTGCAATGTGAATAAATAAAAAACTTTTTTCACAATAAATAGATTTAAATGTAATTTTTAATAATTTATTTGTTAAACACAAATTGTCGGTTAAATGATAAATAATTATAATACTCAAACTTTACCGATCCTTATTTATAACCTTATTTCAGAAAAAACGTGGTGACCATACTGTAAATATATAAAATGCAACGACGCATGCGTAAAACTGCCCCCTTCCCCATATATTTATATACGATAGACTGAGATTCGATCTCTTTCGTTCTCTTCTATGTGCTGCAGTGGCTGTAAACAGACCTCGCTTTTTAATTCGAGTTCATTATAATTTTGCTTTACATTAATATTAAAAAAGTTTAAATTATAAAAAGAGTGGGTGTAAACGGGTGTAAGTGGGTGTAAACGGACTTTTCTATTTGACTCAAATTTAAAATATATAATTAAGTGAGATTTATTATTTTATTAGTGTGCATTTGAATTTATAAAAAAGGTTGGTATTTTTTTTTCTTTAATAATTAAAAATTATAAATTTTGATTGTATTATTGCGTAATATAATTTTTATCAAGTATAACATCCGGAGGGAATATATTCTATCTATTTTATTTATAATAAATAATATTTTAAATAAATAAATATAAATAATTTGTAGTTATAAAATGAGGTCAAATAACCTAAAAGAGAAACTTGTACAATATCAAATATCAGACTTCAGTACAGACTTTGTGTATTAATCATCACAGTGCTCTAACCTAAATTTTTTGTTTCGATTAGCGTGGAATTTGGAAATACTCTCTTTAGGAGTGTGTCCATTGCAAAATTTAATTGCAAGACGACTTATTACTACACATTACTAAATTTTTCAATGTTATACAATTCTAACAAAAAACAGGTATTTTGTACAAAAAAAAGCGTCAAGTATTTGAAATTGTAGTGAATTTGTAATGTAACTTGTTTTGCCATTAATTAATTTTTTTATATAAAAAAAATATATGATACAATCAAAACCAACGAAGAAATTTTATTTTCGATACATGTAGTTAAATTTAGTTTAAATCTAAATTGTTAAAAAAAAAAAAAAATTATACTTGGCCCCGCGTAGTTTTTTCCTAAATATAAAAATTATAATTTAAGTCAACATTATTCAATCTTATGTATAGCGGGGCCAAGTATAATTTTTTTTTTTCAACAATTTAAATTTAAACTAAATTTAACTACATGTATCGAAAATAAAATTTCTTCGTTGGTTTTGATTGTATCATATATTTTTTTATATCAGAAAATTAATTATGGTTGAATGTAAGTCCTCATCACCGAATACTTTTTTGTGCCAAAGGGGCTCGCCCCGGCCCATGCTTTTTTAAAATAAATTGGTGCCCTCTATGCCCGAGTCTGTCCCATCAGCCCTATCTGTGTGCGTTCCCGGCCTATACCTACACGCAAAGTTTTTTTTTATATCAAACACAATTCATACATCATTAAGTTTAATATTCATTTATAATTATTTTACCGGTGTATCATTTATTATTCATGTGTTTATTATTTTTAAAACACAATATTGCACAATAATCATATATTCATATGTCAACTCTGCAAGGCAGCCAACAGAAATAAGCAACAGACTAACAGAGAAAAAAAAAAAAAAATTTACAATCTTATACCGTACTACCAACATAGCGGAAGAAATCTGGGTTTTCAGCAAAAAACGCAAAACTGTTAGTTTAATTGTTCAATTAAAAAAAAAATATTCTACTAAAAAATCTGATTTTTTTTTTTAACAAAAGCTTGACATCGAGTTATGGGATCATTACCAGGCCCCATATTTTTTAATTAGTTCCATCATTTTTCAATGGAATCTTAAACAATTGGGGACGGAAGGGGTCACCAATGTGTCGTGTATAATAAGGCACAGTAGTTACTCTTACACACACATATATATTTCCTTTCTAATACTTGACTCGAGGCACTACCGTTCCTCTTGATAATAAGATTTAGTTGTTTTTAGTGATAATTTGACTTGCAAAAAAAATCATGTATAAGTAAATAAATATTTAACCAACACATAATTTGTATATATGATATTTTATATGTTATTTCTTTTGTTTTTTCAGAATTCGCAATCATGGTATATGAAATGGATATGTTTAATAAGTATGACATGGAAAGACAAACCACTGATAATATTATTGGCGAGAAAGTTGATAAGATCAGTTGTCTCGATTATGATTCACTGGCAAAAATTTTCATGTTACTGCCGATTCCAGAAAGGATAGCCATGATCGAAGGTAATTATATAATTATATGAATTATTTTTAATTTTTTTTTCAATAATATACATAATGTATGTACATAAGTTAATTTTTTAATTAAGCATATATAAGTTTTATAATTAATCTTTTCAATTTCAGTCTGTCCTAAATGGGAAGAAGCTTGTAAATTGGCTTTTTACGATGTTAAAAAATATAAACTTGATGAGCCAATTGATCATCAAACACAGTCATATATTAAGAACCTACTAAAATACTGTGGTGCTTATCTGAAAGATTTGAGTTTTTCAAGTATATACTACTCAAATATCATGTTGAATGTAAGTAAACAATGCAAAAATTTAATAAGATTTGAATTTGAATTGAAAAAGGATTTGACATTTACAAATTACGATCACTATGCTGAAGCTTTTACTCAACTCGATAAATTACTTTATATTAAAATAAAAGTAAATGAAAAATATGCTTTTCGTAAATTTCCACTTGAAATAATTAACAATCTTCCGGAAAATATGAATGAAATTCATTTATACTTCAATAATCGTGTGGTTACTCATTCAATGGTAAGATATTATATGTATTTAATTTATAAAATATAAACTTATACGCATTTGAATGTTTTATACTTATTATTTTATCCTTTTTCAGACTTTTAAAAAATTCAAGAATCTTCACAGTTTAACAATGAGTGGTTTCCTTCTCGATTATATTATTCGAGAAATATTAGAAAAAAAAACACTTATTTATTTGGATCTTCATGGTTCTCAAGTGTTGGACTACCAATCATTGAATTTCAATCAGCTTGTGAATTTAGAACATATTGATATGTTTCATCCTTTGATTGGTCAATTAACAGTTAATGGAGAATTTATTAAAAATGTTGTTATTCCCAGTATTTGTAACACATGCAAAAATTTAAAATATTTTCATGTACCAGAAAATTTAATTCTTGGCATGCATGAAATTCAATCTGTAAACTGGGAAAACCTTAAAAATTTAGCACATTTTAATGTTACTTGGGTTACCAGTCCAGTATTGGCAAAAAATATCACGAAATATTGCAAAAATATAGATTATTTAAATATTCGTTTTGAAGAAAGACCCAACGAAGAATTTAACGAAGATACAGCAAATAAAAATTTAAATATTATAAAAAAATTAACAACATTAGAAAATCTTGAATATTTAAAATTGAATGATGTAAATATTTGTAGAGAATCATTTTTTGCAATTACAAATAATTGTAAAAAACTGAAACACTTGGATATCAGCAGGACTCGCGTATATTTCAATTCTTTTGTCATTTTGGATTATCCACCTTATCGTGGTTATTCCGACAATCCTTGTGACTTTTCTGATTTATCAAAATTGCAATATCTTGAACATTTAAATTTGTCTTTCAATGAATATATTAATAATGATGCTATTATTGCTATTGCTGATAAATGTAAAAAACTAAAATATTTAAATATTAGAGGTTGTAAAAATATAACTGGAGCAGGTCTTGATGCTGTAACCACCTTTGAAAATTTAGAAGTTTTAAATGTTGCTAGCAATTATTATATTTCAAACATATTTTTATCCAAATTAAAAGGATTAAAAGTTTTTGGTTGTGATAATTGTCCTCGTGTCTGTGGTAATGGTATTATTCAAGTTATAAATAATTGTCCAAATCTTGAAATACTTATGTCCAACAATATCCGGTGTTACCCAAGTCATCTTATTAAGTACGTTGATATACTAACAAGAAATCGTAAAAATGGTATTATTTTAAAAATGTTTGTTAATTCATGTCCACATGATGTATCTTTGCCATTTATTCTATCTGATTGGTTGCAAACAACATTAACAATGACCGTTCAATCGTGGGTAATAAGAAAGTACAATTTTAATTTTTATGACAATAATATCCGGGATATTTTTCAGGATACTATTGATTATGATAATTACATGAATTAACATTAGGTGTTTTATGAAATTGTCAACTTTTTTTTGTCAATAAAATCAATAATAACGAAACAGTCTTGAAAAAAATTGATGTGATACTAAAAAAAAATTTACTTGTTAACATATAGATTAAATGATTATAGAAATATCAATAAAATTAAATAAGTTTTATCAATTTCCTAGAAATATTTTATTAAATATATGTCATTTGTATGCATTTGTATATATAAGTTTACAAATATATATTGGATGTGTATCTAAATTAATTATATACTTAAATATACATACCTGTATGTATACATATACTTCCTATTTATACTATATATTATATATGTACTTATATCATATTGTAAAATTGAAATAATTGATTTTTTTATTATCTGTAATAAAGAAAATTATAAATTTACATAAAAATATTGCAATTAAAAAATATATCCATTTTTGTCTTTTATACTATAAAATTTGAAAAAAAAAACGTAAAAATACCTTTTTGCTCATTTTATGTTCTTGATAAAAATCAAAGAGCTTTTAAAAACTCCAGATATCTTCTCGCTTAATTGCGAGAAATTACACATAAAAAACATAACAATACACATTATTTTGATAAATTTTGAGTTTTTATTGTAATATTATATGAAGATTATTTATAATATAGAAAAGTTATGAAAACGTAAATTATAAAGAAATTTTGTTTTTTTTTTTTCTAAATTTCTGGGAAACCAGAAATGAGAATATCTCTTCCATAATAATTAATAGCATTAGAAATAATAATAAACTCTGTTCCTCCTAGTTTAATAGGACATGGCACATTTGGACGTACATAAAAGCACATTGTATACAAAGCCATTTCTAACTCAGGTGATGTTCCAACGAAAATTGTAGATACTGGTTGAACAATATCGTTCAATGAAGAACGCACCTTAACAATTGCTCCTTTCTAAAAAAAAAAAAAACGAATAAATGAATATAAATTACAATAAAGTTTAACAAAAAATGAAATAGATAAGTATACATAAAAATTAACTTACTGTTCCCAATTTAGTTTCTTTTATATATCCAAGATAATTCATATTTTTTGAAGATTCTTGTTTTGCATAATAAATCCAGTTGTGCATACCAATAATTTCAGAATCAAATTTTTCAGCTAAGAAAATTGTTTCAAAGCCACAACTTCCAGCTTCACCATCAGTTCTTTTAAAAAGTGAAAACCAAATTCCTCTGAGAATATCTTTGTACTCGTATTCTTGAGTTCCAGCTGGCAGAAAACCTTTTTCAGACAAGAATGACATGGTTTTTTTCATGACATCAGTATCAATAAAAGAATCTAACAAGTTATTTATTTTCTGATATTTTTCAGCATTTTGTATTTCTTTAACTTTCACATCGAGTGCAAAGCTGTTATGAAGTGCGACAACATTTTTGATTGTTGGAACTTCATAAGCCGAATCCTTTACTACTAGCAATCTGGTCCAAAAATAAAAAAAATTCATACAATAAATATACAGCTTATATGTGATTATTTAAAATAAAATGTAAAGCAGTATTTAGTTCTAGAAAATTTTCAGAGAAACATGTGAATTTACCCGAAACAACCCATGAAAAATATGTGAATATTATATACTTACGGCTCTGGTGCATCATCTGTAGTAGAATCATCTGTCTTTTTTCCTTGGAGATTCATGACTATGTCTTTATAAACATTGTTCTTGTCATTTGTAAATAAATCTTCTGTTAATTGCTGAACCTCAGCTTTGGTTACATTTCCACCTGAGGGGCTTGGAAATGTATTTTCATCAAAAACTGGTGCAGCTGGTGCTGGCAATGGTGCCGAGTTTTGACTATTATTTATATTTTCTGGTGCACCAATAGGAACAACTGCTGGTGTGGGATCATTTGATGGTGCTGAAGATTGAGGATTAACCTGAGCTGGTTGAATTACAGGCTGAATTGGTGGCTGAGCTGCAGGTTGATTTGCTGGCTGAACTGCAGGTTGATTAACTTGTGCTGCAGGTTGACCAGATTGAACTGTAGTTTCACCAGCAGGTACAGAAGTACCGTTATTGTAATAATTATTAATTATGTGAGTGTTGGTAACTGTTGGTACAACACCATTACTAGCCACTTGTGGAGGTGGATAATAATCATGTCTATGTCCAGAGATACCACCTGGTAAAATTCTATTAACTGCTGCATTAACTCCAGCACTAACTCCAGCATAAACAAAAGCTTCTTTAGCAAGTTGACCTATGCCTGGCCGGCCAGATGATCCACTTTGCTGGACGTATACTGTTGTAGGTGCATGACCAACTGGAGGATTGTACCCAGCACCTGGTACAGATGAATGACCATAGGAAGGATTATATGGCTGGTAAGCTGGAGGCGCATGGTACGCTGGAGGTGCATGGTAAGCTGGAGCAGCATTGTAAGCCGGAGGTGCATGATAACCATTTTGTGGTTGTTGTGGATAACTTGATTGAGTATTGTAACGATTGTTAGAATTATAATGGCCAGATTCTACTGGAGCTGATGGCTGATATTTGTTTGTTTGAGAAGGGTTGTAGCCAGTATTACTAGGTTGATAATTTGTTGAAGATGGATTTTTACTGTCATATCCACCGGATGGTTTCCAATTTTGTGATTGAGTATTTGTGACACTAGTTTTTTTAAACGAATCATAAGGAGGAGGTGTTCCTACTGGGCGTGAATTGGAATGATCTGGAACATTCCAGCCAGGAGATCCTAATGATAAAAAAAGATTTTATTTTAATTTTATACATAAAAAATTTTTAGGTTTAACATATCAATATAAAATATAATCCGCCAGATAATTTGTGTTAATAAATTTTCCTGCTAATGAGCCATTATTATTATTTTAATGAAAATATAAATATAACATTGTTTTGCCTTCAATTTGACTTGTACCAATCGATAAACGTACCTCTTGTCTCTGTATGTGTATATGGTCTTGATGTTGTTTTAGAATTACGACGACTGCTGCTGCTTGACGAACTTGAACCTCTGCTACTTCCACTACTTTTTCGTGCAAAAGTACCTGAAAATAGAAAATTTTAAAAATACTACATTATTGAAATTATTTATATACGCGCGATGTGCAACGCTAAGGGAATAGATATGTCGTGACAATAGTTACAAATATTAGTACAAGGATCTATTGCATCAAGCAGCCTTAATACAATAATTCTTTTTTTTTTTTTGGGTTTAAAGTAAAACAGCAATTATCTACTGTAGGTTTGTGTTAAAATAGTATCAGCAAATAGACATAATGATTATATTCATGAATATATTTATTGTAACGCAATTTTTAATTGTTTCAAAACAAATGATGGGTATTTTGTATTGTAGTGAATAACCAGGGCCCTCGTAGCCCTGGGCATCGAGTTGAGGTATGGTCTGTGAGTTAAGCACCATGCCTCAAGGTCAGTTGTTGGATGGGTGACCGTAGCCATGGTGCTGTGGTCACTGATATCTGACGTAAAACAAAGCATGCCTGATCCAACGAGGGATGATCAGTTAGCGGATGAGGTGATCGTGGCCGGGGCGATCACCAGATTCTGCTGTAAAAAATCTCTGATCCAATAAAATAAAAAAAAAAACAAACAAAACATGGTGATTGGGGAACCCGGGTTATCCTTTGAAGAGGATCGAAGGGTTTATCACCATTCCTTATTTTTTTTTGTTTTTTTTTTCCTTTTTATATCTTTATCAAATATTTTTGAGTTTTTAAATGAACTTTTAATTAAATTACAATCGTTATTTTTAAACATAATGATAATTAAATCATCATTTTGCTTAAAAAATTTGTACTACTTCCTTGAAAAAAATTACTGCTATTAAAGTCGATGATACAATTAACAGTTGTTTTCTTCCTATTTTTTCAACAAAATATTTAGTTTTATATATATAGAGGTAAAGTTATACTTCGGCATAAAATTGATAATTGTCCGAGAAATTTATATAGAATTATCTAATCAATACCAGGAAAATTTCTACGCAGTGAACAGAAATCAGAAAGACATTTCCACCACTAACTTGAATTTTTTTCTTATCAATTCACTTGCAGTTCAAATAACTGATAATTTTTTATTCTACCAATTGTTTTACGTAACGATTCTTAAAGTAAATACAGTAATACTATCGCTGATAATTATATTTATGTTTTGATACGTTCTGCGTGATATACATTATAAGAAAACTGAACCTGACTGTGAGAATAAACGGTCAAGAAATCACATTATGTTAACATACATGATAAATAGTTCATATTGATATAAATAATAATTATACTCAAATTTTAACACATTAATTTAATGAAACTATAATAATTACAGGGATTCCATTGTTTATTATTTATTCAATTATTTTCAAGACATTGTTTTTTCATTCTTAGAAATATTTTGAATCGCATCTTCAACGTCTTATTTTTTTATTCAAAGACTTCTATTATACAGGATTTTTTTTTTTTTTCAGTGGATACATGTTGTGTATACAAATATTTTATATAATTATCATACATATAACTTATAAGTTTCATCATATATATAACATTATTGCAAAATACAACGTTATACATTTATAATTTTTTTTTTTATCATTTCGAAGATAAATATAGACTTGGACTACTTATTCGTTTTTTTTATACTTTGATCTTTGAGGGGTGACAATATTCGAAATTTACAATCTTCTTGATATTTAAGGTTTTTTTTTTTTTTGAAATAATCAGAGCAAAAAGTCAAAGGTCGAGTTTTAACCAAAACAAATTTTTAAAATAATATTATCTATACAATATTGCTATTATAAATATATCAATTAAAAAAGTTAAAATAAGCATATAATATTTAATTCAAATAAGTTCAAATAATTTTTTTATATTGTCAATTTTGCTTATAATGGTTTATAAAAAAATTGACTACTTGACAGCTGTAGCGATGACAATAGGTTATTCATCAAGGTTTCAGGTAAGACCATGACTGTTAAACATCAGTTTACTTTCACTTTTTTTTATTCATTATTGACACTGTAGATGGAGGAAAGTTACGGAGAAAGAATACCAGTCCAATGAAAGAACTTTCGGTGAAATTTCGATGGTAATATAGCCACAATTGAGTGTGTGGGACTGATTGTGTTGAGTAGAACCCATTAATTTGTACATATATCAGTGCCATTAACAATTTCGATCGAGAATTATCAAGCCAATCAAATAATTATTTTACAAACAATTAACAATGCTAACATGTAAAAAAATAATAATTAAAATCTTTATAAGTGTCATCGTGACACCATGAAAAATTGAAATAACAAATTTCTTTTATATAAACACTGACAAAAACTACTTTGATTTCATCCGTTATTTTACATTATTATTTTTATGTGATCATATTTTCTCGATTATTCTTTAGAATATTATATAGATATTATTAACCATATTAAGATTAAAAAAAATCTAATTCAAAAAACTATTTAAAATAAATTATTAACAAGAGGATAATTATTTCCATCATAAAAAAAAAACTCGACAACAGCAAATTAATTCATAAATCTTAACAGTGTAAAGAAATAAACTTGTATTATTTTTTGATTTTATATGTTTTCGTTAATAATCAATTCATATGTTATTTTTAATTTCATAATATTCATTGTTGTGTGGCAATTAAAAAAAAAATATTTTATTTTGGTCTGTGACGTTAGTGATTCCAAACAATAACAAGGATTTTATGATGATTATTTACGATTTTATATGAATTTATAAAATTTCAAAGGTTTGTATATGATTTTATATGATTGAATTTGATTGAATATTTTTTTCAAAAAAAAAAAGTAAAGACCTGGTTTCATCAGTTGATATATCCCCTCGACAATTTTATTATTTGAGAATTGAATAATTTGAGTATAATTATTAAGATTACTCTCAATTTATGTTTTACGATACTGATGAATTGATTATATTCAAGGCTTATGTATACTACATACTATCCATTTGTTAACGACGCACTTTTAAAATAATATAAAATTTTTTATATCTAAATAAATACAACGTATAAGCATTGAGTGATTTTTAAACAAAAAAAAAAACTTTAAAAATATAAAATAATTGTATCCTTGGGTCTTACTTTCCGGAAGGTCAATTAATATAACTTGTTTACAATATTTTCATGGACGATATGTGCATGTAAAATATTTTCAAGTAAAAAAAAAATTCTTTAACTCATTTATAAAAATTAATTAAAACTTTAACTCACAAGATATTAGTAGAACAACCACAAAAACTACTAGAAATAATTTCTTGGGCTTCATGATTCTGTTGACAATTTACGCAAACTTTAAACTGTTTATTTAATAATTTTTTTTATAAATTAAAGTAATCAAAACAAATTGCACTGTACGACAGTTTTAATGATACTAACGATGACTCTGTTGAAGATCGGAGCAGTAGCAATAGTATATGTGTATTAGTATTACTTATTTTATTTTTTTACTTTTGTCAGCTTGAGAAAATCATTGGATCAGGCATTCTCATTGCCCCTCCATATTATTATAAAATATATTGGAAGGGATACGGTATAAAGTTAAAAAAAAAAAGAGATGTTGATACTTTAGTGACGATTATTAAGAAAAAAAACGATAATATAAAAATAACATATGGATATATCTTATAAACCGGAAACTAATGAATAAATAATTTTGTGACCATGAAAATAGTAAAGATTAAATCAAATAAGTATATTCATTTTTGTATTTTTTTTTTTTCCACGCTCAATTGTAGCTATGGTCTGTTGCACTTATTGCGTTGTAGTCAAATTTATGTAGTTATTGTTATTGTCATAAAAAAAAATATTCAAGTTTCATATTTTTTTAGAAATAATGATCTACTAAATGTTTACAAAAAATAATACCGTATATTCACCGGTCATTTACTTTTTCTTTTCATTGTTTTGAATTTTCCTATTGACCTCAGAAATTTAGGT
Source organism: Lysiphlebus fabarum (assembly GCA_011426435.1). NCBI lineage: Eukaryota > Metazoa > Arthropoda > Insecta > Hymenoptera > Braconidae > Lysiphlebus > Lysiphlebus fabarum. The sequence goes on along the minus strand of WSYQ01000312.1, from coordinate 166,543 downwards.
ATCTATCAATGGTAAATTGAATCTATTCAAAGTGTTATAAAAATAAAAAAAAGTTAATATTAACTTTGACATGACCGAAAAACAAAAAAAATTTATTTAAATGAATTTATTAGAAAAAATGTAAGTGTTACACATAAAAAACATAACAATACACATTATTTTAATAAATTTTGAGTTTTTATTGTAATATTATATGAAGATTATTTATAATATAGAAAAGTTATGAAAACGTAAATTATAAAGAAATTTTGTTTTTTTTTTTCTAAATTTCTGGGAAACCAGAAATGAGAATATCTCTTCCATAATAATTAATAGCATTAGAAATAATAATAAACTCTGTTCCTCCTAGTTTAATAGGACATGGCACATTTGGACGTACATAAAAGCACATTGTATACAAAGCCATTTCTAACTCAGGTGATGTTCCAACGAAAATTGTAGATACTGGTTGAACAATATCGTTCAATGAAGAACGCACCTTAACAATTGCTCCTTTCTAAAAAAAAAAAAAAAACGAATAAATGAATATAAATTACAATAAAGTTTAACAAAAAATGAAATAGATAAGTATACATAAAAATTGACTTACTGTTCCCAATTTAGTTTCTTTTATATATCCAAGATAATTCATATTTTTTGAAGATTCTTGTTTTGCATAATAAATCCAGTTGTGCATACCAATAATTTCAGAATCAAATTTTTCAGCTAAGAAAATTGTTTCAAAGCCACAACTTCCAGCTTCACCATCAGTTCTTTTAAAAAGTGAAAACCAAATTCCTCTGAGAATATCTTTGTACTCGTATTCTTGAGTTCCAGCTGGCAGAAAACCTTTTTCAGACAAGAATGACATGGTTTTTTTCATGACATCAGTATCAATAAAAGAATCTAACAAGTTATTTATTTTCTGATATTTTTCAGCATTTTGTATTTCTTTAACTTTCACATCGAGTGCAAAGCTGTTATGAAGTGCGACAACATTTTTGATTGTTGGAACTTCATAAGCTGAATCCTGTACCACCAGCAATCTGATCCAGAAATTAAAAAAAAATATATACAATAAGTATGTATACAGTTTATTTATTATATAATTAATAACATAATTATTCTGGGTTTTTTGTCTTGAAAAAAATCAAATAAAAAAAAGAATTTAATTAAATAATATGTGAATTTATACGAAACAACTCATAAAAATATGTGAACATTATATACTTACGGCCCTGGTGCATCATCTGTAGTAGAATCATCTGTCTTTTTTCCTTGGAGATTCATGACTATGTCTTTATAAACATTGTTCTTGTCATTTGTGAATAAATCTTCTGTTAATTGTTGAACCTCAGCTTTGGTTACATTTCCACCTGAGAGGCTTGGAAATGTGTTTTCATCAAAAGCTGGTGCAGCTGGTGCATCAGGTGCTGGAAGTGGTTTTTCTGTTGTAGTAAATGGTTCTTCTGGTAGAGTAAATGGTTGTTCCGATACAGTAAGTGGCGGTGAGTTTTGCTTGTTGTTTATATTTTCTGGAGCACCAATAGGAACAACTGGTGGTATATAATCACCTGGTTCAGATATTCCTAAAGATTGAGTAAAAGTCTGAGCTGGTTGTACTGCAGATTGTAATACAGGTTGGTTAACTTGTGGTGTTTGAACTGCAGCTTGACTAGCAGGTACAGAAGAGCCATTATTGTAATAATTATTTACTATGTGAGTGTTGGTAACTGTTGGTACAACGCCATTACTATTGGTTGCTTGAGAAGAATCATGTCCATGATTATAATTGTTATGCCTATTGCCAGAGATTCCCCCTGGTAAAATTCTATTAATTGCTGCTTTAACTCCAGCATTGACTACAGAATAAACAACAGCTTCTTTAGCAATTTGGCCTATACTTGACCGGTCAGATGATCCACTCTGTTGGACGTATACTGTTGTAGGTGCATGACCAACTGGGGGATTGTATCCAGCACCTGGTACAGATGGATGGCCATGGTAAGGATTGTATGGCTGATAAGCTGGAGGTGGATGGTAGACATTTTGGGTTGGATAATTAGGATGGGAATTGTAGTGGCTTGGATTATTATAGCTAGGATTATTATAATGAGGAGTATTATGGCCATGATCTACTGGAGCTGATGGATGGTATGATGGATTGTAACTACTAGAGCTACTAGAATGTTGCTGATGATTGATTGAAGTTGGTTTTATCTTATCATGATCACTAGATTGTCTTGCATGACCTGATTCTGTGTGTGAGACACTGTCGTACTTTGGTGGTTCATAAGGATTATGTGTTACCCTTGGGCGTGAAGTTGTGCTCTTTGGACGATCCCAGTCATATGTGTCTGAATTCAAAAAATTATTTCAACTTATTTTGTGTTTATTTTTATGTTAAACATATTATTGTTCGTTATAATACAATGTGCAATGTTTTCTTACAATTTTTTACTTTATTATTTTTTCAGAGATATAAAAATAAAATTATTTTCACCGAATAATGTAAAATATAATAATACTATAAACATGTACCTTTGGTATAATATGAATGTGTTGTATGTGGTCTTGATGTTGTTTTAGAATTACGATGACTGCTGCCACTACTGCTGCTGCTGCTGCTGCTGCCTCTGCTACTGCTGCTACTGCTCCTGCTGCTTGAAGAACCACTTTTTTTTGCAAAAATACCTATCAACAAAGAATTAAATAAACAATTATTTTATTATTCTAATTTTTTTATCGGTTCAGACGTTATTGCCGCAGTCATTTATTAAAGCTTCAAAGCGACCAAAAGCGACCATTTGATTTTTTAAATGATACAATCTTTGAATTATATTTAAAATATTTCGTTTTTTACTTTAAAATTTATATCTAGATGTTTTATTCATTTTTATCATCTATTCTTTCACATATTATTCTATTTTTTTTTTTTTTTATTTATGTAGTTTTAAGTGTCAAAATTGTATGAGATTAATAAAAAAAATAAACTGAATTACACAGTGATTTGATATTCAAAGAAATCTTATGTAAATTTATTTGTCAAAATTATATAATTACGTTGTGATATATATCAAACTAATAATAAAATAAATAAATTAAATTTAAGACAAAAATAATAAATTAAAAAAATATAAAATAATTTTATTTTGGAATCTTACTTTCCAGAAAGTCGATAAAAAACTTATTTATATCTATTAATTAATTTAAATAATTAATAAAATTAATTAAAAAATTTCAACTTACAAGATATCAGCAGAACAACAACAAAAATTCCAAGAAATTTTCTAAGCTTCATGATTTGATTTATAATTTAAATAAACTCCAAAATAAATTCAAGTATTTTATCTTTTTTCAGAAATAAAAGTAGACTGTACAGTTTGACAGTCGTAACGAAACTCACGATGACTCTGTTTAGTATTTACTGTTGAAAATTAAAGCAGTAGTATACGTTTATATAGCTTACTTGTTTTTTAAATTTTTTTTTTGTTTTTTTTTTTTTTTTTGCTTCAGACAATTTGGGTGAACCGTTGAAATCTGGCATACTTATTGCCCCATTCGAAGTGATTATAAAATCCATAAGAAGGGATACAGTATGAAATGAATAAAAAAAAAAAAAAAGATGATATCACTATATATATGTACAACAAAGATTAAAAAAACGACCGATAATATATAAATAAATAACATCGATGTATTTTTTTAACCAGGAAACCAATGAATGATTAATTTTAGTGACTATGAAAGTAGTCAAGATAAAATCAAATTTATACATTTTATAATTTTTTTTTTTTCATTTTCAATGTTATGGAAAAACTTTGAACCCTTGTATTATATTTGACAAAATTCATTGTTAAAATATCATTCATTCACTGTTTATTTACCTTTTTTTATTTTATTTTTTCCTAAATGTTTAGATAGACCAAAAAATTATGATAAAAAAAATTGTTTTTATTAACATTATTTATTAGGTTTTGTTACATAAAAAAATATAAACAGTTATCGTAAAAAACCGGAAATGCTTATTTCCATATTTTTATTATGAAATACGGATATGTATATAATAAAAAAAAAAAAAAAAAAGAGGGAAGATTAAATCAAAATTTTTTTTAATTTATCGAAAAAACGAGATGTAGAATGACGTCAGTATGGCTATAGATCATGACGCATGAATTTTGATATCTTCAGGCGATAATTTAATTAATTTAAAAAATTTCATAAGAATTTTTTTATTATACATAATATAAACATAAAATTAGGAGACATGTGTTAATTGCTTCGTCTGTCATCAATAATCATCAATTTGTTAGAATTGTTTTTAATTTTTTTAAAACATTTGTCTTATATTATTAATTTTATTGAATCATCATATATGAGTATTAAAAATTGTATTTCATCAACATTTATTTTGGTAGTTTTTTCAGACCTTTAAAAATTACAGAGAAAATTTATAAAATTCTTATAACCTTATACACACGCACTGATAGAATTTTCATCTAATTTTTACGGTGAAATCCTAAAAAACTGGGATAAAAAGAAATCATGTCATTATTTGATAGATTTAACATTAATTTTTTCGTGAAATAATTGAAAAAATTAAGTATTTCAAGTGGAAATGAAAGAGTGTAGTTGTCTGAGTTCATGGTTTCAGGATTTTACCGTAAAAATAAATTTAAAAAAATTCTATTTTTATGGTTAAAAAGTTATGATACATTAAATAATCATGGTCATCATTATGTTTATATGCTAGCTGGTATATTATTTATTTTCAAATTAAATATTTCATGGTTTTTAATACCAATTAATAATTTAACTTTTATCGGAGGATATATTATTTTATTTGTCAATGATTTCACAGAAAAATTTTATAATATGATTTTTTTTTTTTCCATATTTTTATTAATCTTTAAACATTTTTATATTTAAATTAAATTAAAACAAATTATAACATTTACCCAACACGAGGAAAGGGTACTAAATGCAATTTAATATTGCTAATTTCATAATCCATTTCTGTTTGGTTAATAATATTTAATGAAAACAATAATTCATAGTCAGATTTATCCAACGATGGTTCATAACAATAATTATCAAGTTCTTGATTTTTTAAACATAAATTAAAACGCATATTTGAAAAATTAAGTATACGTTGAAATATTTTTACTGGATAACTCAAACATTTAATTAAATATGAAATATGTTCATTAATTTTTTCATCGATACTTTTTTTTATACTATTTTGTAGCAATTTTTCAATCACTGTTACATTTTTAAATGTTTGATCTAAACATTCAAGTTGTTTTAAAAGTTGCTGATTGTTATTCATACATGTATTAAAATAATGTTTAAATCTGTCATCCTGTATTATTCAAAAATAAAAATATATTATTATGAAATTTTACGAGTTTTTGATTGTACACAGTAAAAAATTTTCATAATATTTGTTTACAAAATGAATTTTACAAATAGCTGTTTTTTAATTTTACAAATACTTTTACACGAAATAGTTAGTAGAAGATTTTTTCAAGTACATTTTGCATATTTTTACATGAAATCTTCATTGCATGTTAAAATTCAAATTAACAAACGAAAATTTGTAAAATTTGAAACAAAATTTATAAAATTAACAAATGCAATTTGTAAAAACATTTTTCAAATTTTCGCTTGTTAATTTTACAAACAAAACAAATACAAATATTACAAACTCTTTTTTACTGTGTAATTTAATTTTTTTTTTTTTTTCAACTATACCTTAATGGATGAACTTATAAATTTCATAAAAAAAAATGATATATTTTTCGTACATCTATCACTTGTATTTAATATATTAATCACAGATTTATCAATAAGCCATTTGGGAAATTTATCACAACAAGTTACATTATATCCATTTGCAACTGTTATCTCAGTTGAATTTAAATTTAAAAAAACCAAGTCATTTTTATATTTTTGTATAATTTGTCTATGTGATTTTTTTATTTGCAATAAACTTGACCATTTAATGTATAAATTATCGAATGTTAAATTTTGTTTTGTATTCAAATATGTTGAATTCATAAATATTTCCTATTATAAAAGTAAACTATTGATTAATTTTATTGATTTATTATTTTTAAATTTAAAATATATAATTTTGTTTACATACCATTGTTTTGTTATTATTAAATTCAGAAATTTCAGTCAATTTATTTTCCATACACATTACTAGTTCACATGATATTTGATTAATAGATGTATTGTAATTATAACTTGTTTTATTTTCACATTTATTCAAGTGTGTAATGAATAAATTATTGTGCATTTTAAAATAACTGAGTAAACTATTGTAACTTTTTGTGTCATTAATGATATTATTAATAAAACTATAATCAAGACACATTAAACCTTGTATTATTGATGCTTTTTCAAAATGACAATTTGGAAAATTCTGCTTTAATTTGGATGATTTTATCTACAAACATCAAATAATAAAAAAAAATTTATAATTCGTTTGTAGTTATAAGAGAACTCAGTTTTTAGTTTGTTATCCTGTTTTTTTTTTTCCCTTAACTACAGTTGAACCAAGAAAAAATGAAAATAAAAAAAAAAATTGCCCCTGTTGGGAATTGAACTTGCACTTTTCACCTTACCGGTCAAATGATAATTTTTGAAATTTAGAATAGCTACACTAGGTACATCTTTCTTTACCTTGTAAATAATGTTTAAATTTTTTTAAAAAAAAGTAAAAGACATATGTAAAATCTATATAAGTTTTTTACAATTTTGAAATATATTTGTTATCCAAACCAATGTACAATTTTCGTTGAAATTCGTAAAAGTATTTTAGAAAAAAATTAGTATTATTATTATAAAAATTTAAATAAACAAAATTTACCTGATTTATTATCCAATTATCAATTAAAATTGTTTCATTCGTTAAACAATCATTATTCTGCTCGAGTACTTTATAAAATTGATATAAAGTTTCATTTTTTGAACTATTTATACATTTTGTCGTATTTTCATTCTTGTTTTTGAAATAATTTTCAATTATATCAAAGCTTGAAATAGTTGATAAATATAATTCATGAAAATCACGACTAAAATCAGCTGACATATTTTGAATTATTTGTTGTTGTAGACGATTTAAATCCATAAATGTTTGAGGATTTTGTAGTTGTATGTTTTTTAATATATCATCTCTAGATCCACCAGCAAGTTTTTGTGCAGAAATTGAAATTATTATATTTACCTGTTTATTTTATTAAATATTAAAAACAAAATCAAGAAAAATTAATATTCAAATACAATATTTAACAAATGTTTATATTATAATTATATAAATTATTGATAAGTCAACTTTAAAATTAAGATGACTACCATGTTGGACCATACATACCATGAAAAACATGAAAATAAAATTATTAACTGGTAAATTCATTGTAAAAATATTAGTGAATCTACAAATATATATCAAGTCACGAAATAAAAAAAAATAATAATGAAACTGAACAACTTATAGGTTGATGTGGTGTCTATAAATTTTTTATCTTCTAATGTTATATTGACTTTAAAAGATATGAACTTGTTTAAAACTTGACAAGCAATGTTTGGAAACAGTACTATATATACAAAAAGTCAGTGTATATTTTCAAAGTTACACTTATTAATTTATTTTGAATAAAAAAAGTGAGTTAATTTATTACTGTGACGATTATTATATAGCTTGCTACAGTGATTGTATAAATATTGTTGTTTAAATGATAACAAAAATAAATAAATTTATACTGCCATTTATACATAGGAAGTAGATAAAAAAAAAAACATAAATTTTTTATAAGTTTCACAACAAAACTGTCTAAATTATTATCATAAAAAAGATACAAATTTTTTTTGTCAGTTATGTCATAACTATTTAGTTTTAACAAAATTTTGTTTACAAAAAATTAAGAGTAATTATTATCATTGATATTGTGATGTAACAATATTTATCAGCTACTAAAAATACCAAAAGACATTTGATAAACTACAAATGTCGTATTAGTTAATCTTCTCTCTTCTCTGTATTTGGTTGAAGGGTACAAGAAAATTTCTGTAATTTATTACAAAAAAAATTTAGCAAAAAGATTAATATATAAATATTTTTTACCAAAGCAGTATCGAAACAACTTTAAATTGCATTCATTTATTTTTCACTAAACACATTAGTTTACACTAAACACAATAATTATTAAACAAAACAGACGAAATGAAAAAAATTTATATCAAGAAATTTGTCGTTCTTAGGACTATAAACTGTTAAAATTTGAACGTTTTCTGGTGCGTTTTAAAAAAGTTATTAATAACAATACATAAAAATATGAGGTAATACCTATACCTTGTGTATTAAAGTTGTCAACTTTGACAGTAAATATCTCAAAAAAAACACACAAGAAAAAATTAAAAAAAATTGACAATATAGATAATTATTTCATTAAAAAAATAAGACCAAAACAAAAAAAATCTGGTGCGATTTCAGATCTCCGTAAACAACCTTAAGTAATAATAATAATAATAATTTGTTTTTTTTTATTTCATAAACATATACGTGACATTAAGCATATACTGTAAAGAATATACTCGAAATTCAAGGAGAGTCACCAACTCATGGTAAAAGCTTATTGAAAAAATTCGCGTGAGGGAATGAAAAAGATAACAACATGATGGTTCATGTTGCAAAACTCCAGAAAGAAAGAGAAACGACAATATCATACAGTAGTGACTCTCCAGTTATTTATATAAATAATGAAGTTTTTTTTTTTGATACAGTCAAATACGTCATTGGGTCCCCACGAGTGGGACGAAGATTGCTCGTGTGGTTATTATATACTCAACGCGAAAGTTAAAGCATATTAAATTCTTACCTCAATTAACGTAGCCATAAACGATAATAATATATTCTACAATAATGGATTTATACTCCAAAAAAAAAACTGTGCTATCAAAAAATAACATTTTGGATAACACAAATGAAGAATTGATTTCTAAATATGATTATTGTTTGGTGTATTTCGATTTAGAAACAAGTGGTTTTTCATCAAAGTGTGATATATTGCAAGTAGCTATGTCTTGTAATGGTGTAAAATTTGATTCTTATATTAATCCATCTCAACCAATTGATCCAAGAGCATCAGATGTCCATGGAATCACAACAGATGGTTGTAACTTATATTTGCATGGCAACAAAATACAAAGTCATCAAAAAAAAACTGTAGCTCAAAATATACTTAAATATTTAAATAGTTTTGATAAAAAATGTGTGCTTATAGCTCATAGTTGTAATTTTGATGCACCTCGACTTGTTTATTTTTATAAAAAATTATTAATGATTGATCAATTGAAGTGTGTTGTTGCTGGATTTACAGATACTTTACCTCTTTTTCGAGCAAAATATCCAGAAAGAAAAGGAAAAAATGCTCATTCACTGGCTGGTTTGGCTGAAGCAATATTACAGATATCTACATCAAGTAATGCTCATGATGCAAAAAATGATGTCTACATACTGGAATGTCTCATTAAAAAAACTGAGATAAGTGATGATGCCATTGTCAATAATTTTATGAAATTTTATGATATAGAGGAAAAACTAATTCAATCTGAAAATAAAGATAAAAATCTTTTCTCGTTAATTTGTTTGGGAGATGTCGTGACATTAGAAATGCTAAAAAGAATGGCTGGTGCAGGAATTACTCTTGACATGCTGACTGACACTTATTGTAATATGGGTGAAAAAAAAACTATTGAATTGTTAAAACAATGTAAAAATGGTCGTCCACAAGTGATAAAAACCAAATCAATAATGGACAACATACTTAACTATTTAAAAAATGATTTAAAACTTACTCCTAAAAATGAATGAACACAATGGTGCTTTTTTATTAACTTTTTTGTTTTGATCTACATAAATAAGATGAAGATGATGTATGATCTATACAGCAATATATATTTATTCAAATTTTTTTTTATATGGGAATGGTGCAATTTTTAATATAAAAAAATATACTGTCTACAAGAAGACTGGGAAACAAAATAATTAACTTTAAACTATAAAAAGATACAAATTTTTTTTGTCAGTTATGTCATAACTATGTATTAATATGTATTAATAAATAAACTTGGAAAAAAAAAATTGTAAATAATAGAAATTATTTTGTTATTTATTAAGGCAAAAATATATTTGAAGGTACACATCCATAGCTACCTTCCAACAAACAGATTTCTTAAAATTTATACAATAGACAGTTGAAATACTGATGCAAGTTTTTGTAAAATCAGTTTTTTTATTAAAACCTTTTCTTTTTTTTTTAATAATTATTTAAAATTGACAACTTTTAGAGTGATTATACAGTATATATATCAGCTCTTATAGAAGGGAATATTTGAAATTTACTTGAACAAAACTAGATTACATTTCTAACCAGCACTTTAAAGCAAGCATTGTAGAAGAATAAAAATTATAAAAATCGTAAATTATATTGAAATTTGAGTCTCCAACAATAGTATTATTATAAACAATTATAAAAATATTCATTTTAATATAATATTTTTTACTTTTATATATATATACTTTACTCACATTACAATATGAGTTTTAAATTACTTTTTTAAAAAATGCAAACTAACAAAACAAAAAATGCATTTACATCAAAATTTATGAGAATTGTAAATAAATATTCAAAAATTATTTTTTTTTATTATTGATATATAATAAATTTTTATTAAAATGTAGTGCATAAAATTAATTATTCACAAAATAAAAAAATGATTAATGTAAGAAAAAAATCATGGCTATAATACATGCTGTTTAAGAAAAAAAAAATTAAAACAGTATTTTTTTTTTTTTATTTACTTTTATTTTTTTACTTTTTTATCTTTTTTTTTATTTTTTTGAGTTTTTTTTTTAATATAACATATTTTTTTTCTCAACTTCTTTTTTTTCCTTCGATCAGAAGATGATGATGATGATGATGATGATGACGATGACGATGACGATGATGAATCTACAAAAAAAAAAATAATTAACATATTATTGTTTTGATAAATATTATTTATAATTAGTATCTTTCTTTTTAATTTCTTAAATGCGATTAGTTACCTGAACTATCAGAAGAAGATGATGATGATGATGAGGAAGATGATGAACTAGAGCTTGATTTTTTACTACTGACAACAGGCTGGACAACAGGCTTTGGTCTTGACTTGAGATGTTCACGAAGATCATCAGTCAATCCTCCTAGACCAATAGATGTAAAAAAGTTTATAGCAAATCTTGTATTTTTAGGATTATCACGTGGAAATAAACCATCAAATGCATCTTGTAGTGTGACATCTTTAACTCTTGCATTGAGCTTTGAAAGTTCCATTATTTCAGATAATTCTTGAAATAAAATTTTGATAAATATTCTGCTAGAACTTGTTGTATCTTCTTCATTTAATTTAATACAACTTAAAACACCCCAACTTATTGAATCAGTATATAATAAATGGGCAAAAAATTTTGATACGTTACGTAATTTATTCATATCAAGTCGATGAATGGTTTCATATGAACTTTTAAATATTTGTTCAAATGGACTTATATAAATTTTATTAATGGCACAAAAACGTCCAGCAAGAAGACCGAAAAATTTTTCATAAGTTCTCATTTCTGCACAACAATCAAGAATCATATGACAAAGTTCAATTTCTTGGCCTGGTTTTAATTGCATTCTTAAAAGTTTGTGAGTACATTCATCAGCTGATAGAGATGAATTAATTGATAAATAAATTGTTCTTCTTAATGATTGTAAATTAGTTTCAGTACTATCAATAATAACACCCTCTTTATTTTTATTTTCTTCATCAGAATTTTCAGCTTCTGAATCTTCATCATCATTATCATCATCATTTTCATCACTTCCTGACTCATCATCTGAACCTAAAAGTTCTTTTGACAATTCTTTATATTCATCTTCATTTTTAATATAATCAGTATCAAATTTAAATACATTTAAAATATCTTGTGAATCTACAGTTTCATCTAAACTAACTAAATGAGTTATTTGATCTTCTTCTTCAATAAGATCTAATTCTTCAGGAACAGCTTCATGATCTTTAAATCCATCTTTTCTTACTTGAAACATAGATTCAATCATATACTGTACTCTTTTATCAAGTGTACCTTCATGAAGAATATTTCTTAACATTTCAAATATACCAACAACACCTTGTCTTGAAAGTTCAGTTAACCTCATTCCACATTCTTTTAAAAATGCAATTGCAACTTCAACTGAATCATCTGTTGGTGAATCAACAAGTAATGTTAATAATTCAAGTGCAATTATTTCATGAGCAACTTTTTGATTTACTAAATGTGCTATAAATGTTGCTGATGATAAACACAAAGTTTTATTATTTAGTCTAAAAGCACGTTTAAATTGATTTACTAATCGTGCTAATAATAATTTTCCAATATCTGGAAATTTAGAATTTATAACAGCAACAAGAGCTGCATAAATTGGTGTAAATGTTGGTGATGCTGCTTGTGCTTGAATTATTGAACGAGTTAATAAACCACGTCCACGAATAATATTTTCACGAAAAAGTTCTCGAACAATTAAACCGATATTACTTGTGTTTACTTTATTTATATGACCATGAATTGATTTTTTTAAAGCTTCCCAAGATATGCGTTGGTATGCTACTCCACTTTTATCTGTTATTTCTGATTGCATAAGCCGTAATTTAGCTGGTGGAATATATGCACCACCTGTTTTTGATGTAAGAAGATCAACTGTACGTTTTTGAGAAGGTGGGATTACTGATTTATCATTTTTATCTGATTTTTTATCATTTTCATCATCATACCTTTTTTTTTTATCATAATTATTCGAACGTTTAGTTTCACCACCATAAAAACGTTCACCAATTACATAATTATCATCATCTTCGTCTGAATAATAACGGCGTTTAGATCTGTTATTATCCCAGTATCTTCGACCAGTAAATTCTCTTTTGTTATAATCTGGTGAACGATAACGTTTTCTAGATGGTGATGATCTTCTTCTGCTTTCAGGTGATACTCTTTTTCGTGTATCAGGTGATGAGTGGTTCATTTCTGGTGATGAACATTTAGTTTCTGCTAAATTATTTTCATGATCTGAATTTCTTGATGATGATACGCTTCTTGATCGTTTAGATTTTTTAATAGATTTTTTGTTTTTGGAATCCATGTTTCAAGTTTAAAAAACAATTATATATAACACAAAAATATAATATTATTATTACTAAACACTCACTTTATCATTACAAATAATGAAATAATATAATATAATCATTTAATTGACAGTAAATAATATAATACGTTTACAATACGTTTTTTTATTTCTTAATCAACAATACCAGCACTGTCACAAAGTCACAAACTATGTAAATATGTAAGTAAATAACCTCAATCAATCCAAAACTATGCCCAAGAAGACTAGAGATACAAGAGGACGAACTCCCTATCTCGCCTGTATATAAAATCTGTATCGCTATATGGTCACCGCTTAATCGAGGGGCGCTTCGGTCTACTGGTAACGTGCGCTATCCGTACTACTTTTATTTTACAATGCGCAATCCAAACATACTCATTATTTGAATAATTAAGATTTTAGGAAAATTATTTATCAGGGTACGTCCTTCTATCTAGCTATATATTTGTAATAAATGCATCAAAATTTACATAAAATTTTTTTTTGTAATAAATAATGCCTAAGAAAAAGATAAATTTATAAAAAAAAAAATTACTTAGTTAATGACTGTTTTAAATTAACTGCACTTGAAGAAAATTATTTATTCAATTATACATCTTTAAAAATTTATTTTAAATGAATAATTTATAAATTTTTAATGAACTTATGACTAAAGGAGTAGATAAAGTTGTAAGAAAAAATCGACTACTTGCTCAATTATTATTTAAAAAATTGATCAAACAATTGCATTTTTTTTGTTAGCGATTCGTTAATAAATTAAATATTCAATAAATTAATTGAGTGGTAATCGGGAAATTCTCACAGCTGTATAATAAACTCATGTTAGGAGCGTTCTTTCGTCAATTTCTTGTTGGCGCATTGTGACCGCGCATTTGCGCAGAAGCTGTTGAAGCACATAAGTTTTCAGATGTTTGTAAGTGTGTGTAACGCACACATTTATACTTTAAAAATTTTACTTGATTTTTTGACTTCAGCGCAAATGTGCGGTCATGATGCGCCAACAAAAAATTGACGAAAGAACGCACCTGTTGTGTTTGCGCATTGTGTGGAAGTGGTACGGATCGCGCATATTACCAGACTACTGCAGCGCTTCTCGATTGAGCGGCGATCCTATAGCGATACGGTTTATTTTACAGCCTTACAGGCGAGATAAGAAGTTTGTCCTCTTGTATTTCAATTTTTTTCATGGTCAACTCAATCGCCCCTCCAAGTTGCCAGTATCCCGCCAAAAAACTTGTTTAACTTGTTTACAGTTGTTGATTTATCTATCGTTAATTCTATTTGTTTAAAAAAAAAATCACAATTAACAAACAGTATTTATTAAATTCAGTGATAAAATGGCTCCTAATAAGCAACGTGATTATGCTAAAGACAAAGGTAATAAGTACTCTAAAATTATAAATTTACTACAATTATTAATTTTTTTTACAAAGTTTATAGAATTTCTAACCATTAAAAAAAATGACAATTCTATTGTTTGTACAAATTACAATTTAAATTTTATATCATAAAATTATATTAAATATTACTGAGTATAAAAAAAATTATTGAATTTAATTATTGAATTAATTTTCAGAACAATTGAAGACTTTTTTAGAAGAATATAATACAATTGATGATATAAGTGGTGACAAATGTTTTAAATATAGACAACAATTAACAAAAATTGCACACAGAGAACAGATTGCATTAATCATTAACCTTGATGATTTACATGATTTTGATGACAGTCTTGTTGAGGCTATTGTTAAAAATACACGTCGATATGTTAATTTGGTTCTCGAGGTAATTAAAATTAATTTGAATAAATAAATTTTATTTATTTTTATTAAATATATAACTTTGTTTATTCAGCTTGTTCAAGAAATTCTTCCAAATTTCAAAGAACGACATGTACCACCCAAAGATGCATTGGATATTTATATTGAGCATAGATTACTCATGGAAGCAAGAAATAGAAATCCAGGTGATCAAAGAGATCCAAGAAATAAATATGCACCTGAATTGATGAGAAGATTGTGAGTACAATTAATATGTAAATATTAATTTAAAAATTTATAAATTTAATTTTAAATAATAATAATTGTTTTTTTTTTTTTTTTTTTTCATTTTTTAAATTATAGCGAAGTTTATTTTCGTAATTTTGATACAGCAAAACAAGTATCTGTACGAGATATAAAAGCTAGTTGCATTGGTAAATTTGTAACAGTACGTGGTATTGTAACAAGATGTACTGAAGTTAAACCAATGATGGTTTGTGCAACATATACTTGTGATCAGTGTGGTGCTGAATCATATCAAACAATACAATCATTAAGTTTTAGACCTTTGGATACATGTGAAAGTGATGATTGTAAAGTTAATAAAGCTGGTGGTCGTCTTTATATGCAAACAAAAGGATCAAAATTTGTTAAATTTCAAGAAATTAAATTACAAGAACATAGTGATCAAGTACCTGTTGGTCATATACCAAGATCACTTACAGTTTATTGTCGTGGTGAAACAACACGTAATTGTTTACCAGGTGATCATGTTATTATAACTGGTATATTTTTACCATTATCTAAAACTGGTTTTAATCCAAGTGCTGGTGGTGCTTTATTAAATGAAACATTTATTGAAGCACATGAAGTTATAACATTAACAAATATGCAAACAATAAGTGATGCAAGTCGTGAATTAACACAAGAAGAACTTGAAAAATTTACAAGTGATGATTTTTATACAAAATTAGCATGTTCAATTGCACCAGAAATATATGGTCTTGAAGATGTTAAAAAAGCATTATTATTATTACTTGTTGGTGGTACAGATAAAAAAAAAGGTGATATTAAAATACGTGGTAGTATTAATATATGTCTTATGGGTGATCCAGGTGTTGCTAAATCACAATTACTTGGTTTTATAACACGTCTTGCACCAAGATCACAATATACAACTGGTCGTGGTTCATCTGGTGTTGGTTTAACAGCAGCTGTATTAAAAGATCCATTAACTGGACAAATGATGCTTGAAGGTGGTGCACTTGTACTTGCTGATCAGGGTGTATGTTGTATTGATGAATTTGATAAAATGGCTGATGCTGATAGAACAGCAATACATGAAGTTATGGAACAACAAACAATATCAATTGCTAAAGCTGGTATTATGACACGTTTAAATGCAAGAGTATCTATTCTTGCTGCTGCAAATCCTGCATATGGTAGATATAATCCAAAACGTACAATTGAACAAAATATACAATTACCTGCTGCACTTTTATCACGTTTTGATTTATTATGGCTTATTCAAGATCGTGCTAATCGTGAAAATGATCTTAGATTAGCACAACATATAACACATGTACATCGTACTGGTGTACAACCAGTTACTGATAATCAAGCACTTGATATGGATCTTATGCGTAGATATATTGCAATGTGTAAAAAAATTGAACCAACAGTTAATGAAGATATAACTGATTATATTGTTAATTCATATGTTAAAATGCGTACTGAATCAAGAAATAGTCAAGATAAAACATTTACATCTGCTAGAAATTTATTAGCAGTATTAAGATTAGCAACAGCACTTGCAAGATTAAGATTATCAGATACTGTTGAAAAAGATGATGTTGCTGAAGCAAATCGTCTTGTTGCTGAATCAAAATCATCAATTAATAATTCAGATTTACAAACAACAAATAATCATCAATCATTATCATCAAGAATATTTCGTTATATTGCTGAACTTGCTGATAATAGTAAAACAGTTACTGTTGCTGAAATACTTGAAAGATGTATACCACAAGGTTTTACTAATGCACAAATTGATGATTGTATTGAAGAATATGAAGAACTTAATGTCTGGCAAGTTAATCAAGCTAGAAATAAAATTACTTTCCTCTAAGTGTGCCTTTAATTAATTTATATTCATATTATTTTTTTCTTTTTTAGTATTAATTTATATTTGTATACACTTATCTTTTTTTTTTTTTTTTTTTTTTTTTAATAAAAACATATATTTTCATCAGAAATTAATTAATAACATTGTCTTTTTAAATTTATTTTATTTTACATATTTTTAATTTCATTTAAATTCATTATATAATTGATAAAATATTTACACCTGCATCAAAAGACGTTTATATTATTCACCTTGAATGATGAATTTTTACAAAACACCTGGTCAAGTTAGTGGCGTCGCCAAGCGGTATTACATCAACTTTTGATCCTCCTCCTATTTTATTTTCCACCTCCATTAACAAATTCTTTAACAAGCCTCAACCCTCAACAAACTTGAAACTGATCAGTTGTGCGCCAGGCATAGTCCTTTAATATTCATTGTATTTCGGTTTGTTAAATTTTGCAAAAAAAAAAAAATTGTATATAGCTTGTACTAAAAAAAAAATAATCAAATTTTACAATAGTGCCAAATTAATAGTTTACAAATAATATATAATATAATTGAATATAAAAATTTTAATTTTTGGAGTAATATTAAAATTTTAATATATATTTTTTAAATAATTTAAATGTGATAATTTATTAATTTTATTTTAGCTTATTGTGTTACACTATGAAATTATTTAAAACAATTTTAAATAGTGAAAAATATTATTTTTAAAATTAAGTTTAATTAAAAAAAAAAATCACAAAAAAAGTGTATTTAATATATTTGTGATTTAGTGATTTAAAAAAGTAAAAGAAAAATAAATTAAAAAAACCATGCGATTAATAATTGGAGTGTTTTTGTGTTTGTGCATCTGTGGAGTGTTATCACGATCATCAAGATTATCAAGGAGTCACATTAATAATGACAAATGTGAATTAGTTCGTCCCTTTTTTGAATCACTCAATGTCACTGTTGATGAAATTAGGGAAGAAGATTTAACCAAAAGTATGTATAAATTTACACATTACATTTCGTTTTTTTATTTGAAAAATTAATTGTAAACTTTTTATTTAAAAGACAAATTAATTTAATAAGCTACAATTGTTTATTAGATTAATTAATTTATCAGTTATAACTAGCAATTCAATACACGATAATAAATTCATTTAAATATCATTAGATTAATTATTTTATTAGTTTTTCAAATTAGTAATTTTTTCGTTTTTTAATACTTTCTGTATATCAAGTAATTATTATCTAAATACAAAATAAATATTATCAAAAAATTAAATATAAAATTATCTTTATCATAACATTAATTGTAGATAATAATAATTTTTATTATTTCTTAATTTTTAACATCAAATGATATGATACAAATTTAAGATAAATTGATAATTTAACTAATTTAATTAAATAATTATTTGATATACTTTTTTATAAAACTGTTGTTTATAAAGCTAAATTTGTCTTGATTTATCAACAAATATATTTTATAAATAATTTAAATATTTCTTTAGCACGTGCTAAAATAAATAATGCGAGGGATTTTCTCACCAAACGTGTCAAGTGATCTCTTTACTGGATCTAATCAGATCATTTTAAAAATATTTTTTAGCCTCTTGTATATAAATATCATATATATATATATTTTTTATATCACTATTATTAAAAGCCTACTTAAAAAAAAAAATTTACAACATAAAAGCAAAATTTTCATATCTCTTAATGATCAATAGACAGATATTATTATTCAAGTGTTTCAATTGTCAAATAAAAAAGAAAAAAAAAAAAATACTCGTAAAGAAAAAGAAGATCATGATGATGATGATTATCTAAATGAGGCCTCTTCAGACTCAAAGCCATGAAAAAATCTCAAAGACAGACAAAATGTCGTTGCTCTGTATAAATTCAAAAGCTTTTTTTTTTTATATTTAAACACATTCGCATATTATTACTATGACGTTTTTTTTATTGCCACTTTTTTTTGTGCATTTTTTCTTTTTATTTTTATCACGCAGCATTCATTGAGTAGATGATAAATAAAAAGAGTAAAAAATAATAATAATTTTACAAAAAAGAAAAAAAGCTTTTTGCAAATAAATTGTCGACAATAAAGAATATTAATAAAGAAATTAAGATTTTTTTTTTTTTATATTCTCTATTATATTATTATAAATTTGTATTTAATTTTTATACAAAAGCTGTTGTTTATAAATTTTATATAAAAGTCTAGAAAATATTATTCAAATATTTATAATATAAAAAAACTTTTCTCTTATTTATATAAGTGTCATTACATGTCATCTTTATGACAGCCAATTTAAATATTTGCATAATCATGCGATGAATTTGTCAAAGGCTATTAGTTCAATAATAATAATTATATTGATTTTTTTTTAAACGATAATATTTTGATTATTATTTTATATATATTGTTCAATTGTAGGGACCAGACATGTCAACTTGTCGATGATTATTTAAAATAACTTTAAAGACTGGCTACAGGTCATTACTCCTAACTTTAGATATTAGTTTTGAATGAAACACATCACTGAACAATCTTTAAAAATATTTATATATATATATCTATTTATTCATGTAAATCATCAGCTAAACATATGTGACCTGATTTTGAAATTTGCTAAAAACTAAAAATATATATTTAAAATAAATAATATCTAGCACAAAAAAAATTAAATTTAAATATAAAAATATTTTAATTTTTATTTTTAAGTTTTACATAAAATAATTAATATATTTTTTCAATAAAAAGCATTTTTTTAATTTGATTAAAACTGAAAATTTAAATGTTTTTGTAACTAATTATATTTCACAACATGCTGCATAAAATTTATGTGACAAAATTAAAAAAAAAAAACAATTATTTTCTAAAACTAAATTTATTATAATTCGTATATAATATAAAAATTATTTTAAACTCATTGTATGAATTTTTATTACTTTGAATTGATTTTTAAACTCTTTAATTGACTATTAACTTTTTGACTGTTAAATTATTGTAAATTAGAACATTTTTAGTTATATACTTGTTAAAAATTTTTCGAATGATATATAGTTACATGTTCACATCATAATTAATTCTGAGAGTAAAAAAATATTAGTATAAGCTTTTTGAATAATTTAATAAAATGAAAATAATAAATTAAAAACAACATATACATATTGTATTTCATTGCAATTACTAAACAGTATATTACTAAAACAATTTATTATTTTAAAAAGTTTCACACGTTTATATAAAGCACTTTATTATTATATAAATTATCTAATCTCAAAAAATGAGAATTTAAATAATAATAAATAATTATGTATTAGGTTATCATTTCTTTTTAAATAAAATAATGATAAATATTTAAATAAAACTGATATCAATATTTTTGATCCTTACTGAATCATAAAGAGGTGTCATTTTATATATCTTTATACAAATACAGATCACTGAGGTTATTGAACTTACATTATATATATGTATATATTTATCTACATCACATTATAAGTAATAAAAATAAAAAAATAAAAAAAAAAAAAACAAACCAACAAATAAAATATACTAACGGCGCCCTGCCTTTGTATAATATAAATAACTATGAAAATATAATTTTGCATTAAATGTGTTTTAAACGTTTTAAAAATATATTAAATATAAAAAAAATAAAATAAAACTATATAAAAACAAATTTATCTTTTATATATATACAATTGAGTTTTGATATTTTGACTATAATTTCATAAACAATAAATTAAATTGTTTTAAAACTCTGTCCTAGTTTCCTCTGAACTTGATAATATTTCTCCGAATTTCTTGACGTTTTCTCCGAATAACGTTTTCTTTTCAGTCTTTAAAATATATCATATGTTATATTTTGATATATATTTTTAAACGGCTATTCATTTTGGCAGTCATGGTGTCACAAAAGATGGCAGTCGAGTGCCAATCAGCTGTTAATCATGACAGTCAAAAATATTTTTGTTTTTATTTTTTACATATATATACGTCAATAATATTATTTATTATCATTCAATAATTATATAAATAATTACTATTGATAATAAACAATTAGTAATATTAAATGTCAAAGTGGAAATCATTGATGAAAAAGTAGAAATCAATTGTCATTTGAAGTCAATTGTGTCACCCAAAACTTCAATGAATAACCTCGCAAATATTTATAATGGTAATATTTTTTTTTTTTTCTTTAAAACAATGTTTTCGGGGTTGAATT
Organism: Lysiphlebus fabarum; assembly: GCA_011426435.1. Taxonomy (NCBI): domain Eukaryota; kingdom Metazoa; phylum Arthropoda; class Insecta; order Hymenoptera; family Braconidae; genus Lysiphlebus; species Lysiphlebus fabarum. The sequence continues at coordinate 145,188 of WSYQ01000312.1, read as the reverse complement.
AAATGTTTATATTTAAAGTTATCATTAACTCATTTTTTTCCAAGTATTTGCATGATAAAAATCTGTTATGAATATGTTATGTCTATGCAGATTATTTTTCGCAATAAATTTTTTATCTGATATATTATATTTTGTTAATCTAAATATTTAACTTTTGTTTCAAATAAAATCAATTTTTACCTTTTTATTTATTTATTTATTTAAATATTTATCACAACATTTTTATCATTGAATACAAATATTTTGATCAAGAGTTTTTGTTATCTGTACAATCAAAATTTATTCAAAGAATATTTAGTGAAAAATTATATTTCTTATAATTAAATTAGCATGTAAACTATACAATTATCCTTGCATGATTACACAAATTTATCGATAATATAAACGAGTCATAAATTATAAACAAGAATATGTTAAGGATAATAGTTTACAATTAAATTAATAGATATGTTATTGCAATAATTTTTACACCTGTCGTCAAACATACTTAGGTGCTTGTTATATAAAGACACGTATAGATACTTTCAGTAACGCCTACCACTCATATCAAATTATAACTTTTATTTTTATTATTTATTTTTACCATGTCTAATTACGCATAAAAAAAATTAATATTTATTCTATATACATTTTAATGAGACATATTATTTATTTTATTTTTATAGAAAATATTTGTGGTGGACAATGTTGCAATAAAAAAACAGAAGATCAATTGCAAGACTATGCACGTACAAACTTTCACAGTCTCATCCACCATCACAGTAGGGTACTCCAGGGCCACCTAGCAAGGACCGCTGATACTTTAAGAGGTATGTATCTATATACTTTTGCCCTTGAATTTTTAAAAACTAAAAAATTCAGTTAATTATATTTTCAATAACAATTATTATTAAATAAATCAATAAATATATAGTTAAAAAATAATTAAAATTATATTTCAATTTAATCAATAATTTTTGTATAAATTAAAAAAAAAAAAAAAAGTTAGGTTAGTTTTTTATATAAAATTAAATAATAAAAATATAATAAACTATGAAAAATAGTTTTTCTTTTGTATACCTGTAGTAATAATTGATATTTTTTCAAATAAATAATAGTTTAATGTAAAGAATAGTTTTATGCCTATCAACTTAAAAATACTATAGCATTTTAAAAGAAGATACCTACAATATAAACCATTGTAAACCATAAAAGATTAAATATATATATGTGAGTTGAAAAATGTGGTTCAGCATGCCTAAAGAACATCAAAAAAAAAAAAAAAAAAGAAAAAAAAAAAAGACCTGTTTTTCGGGGAATGCATGTGCATTCATACACCTTTGCAAAACTATGTCGTGGTGTTGAGATGTTACCATCACGTGACTCATCCAACATGGCTGCTATTAAGGTAGTAGATTTAAATTTATAAATATATAAGGAAACATCGAAGCATATACTTAAAAATTAATAATAAATAATTTAAATGATTGTGTGGATGGAAATTAAATTTAAACACACGATAATTTTTTTAAATAAAAAAATAAAAAAAAAAAATTCATGCAAAAAAAAAAGGTTTTAAGATTCGATAAAATTTGTGGTTCTTGTTACTAATTGAAAATTATAAATCAATACTCAAGTGAGTGGAAATATTAAGTATAATTATTGTTGTATTTTGCAGTTAAAAATATTATTTATTCAAAAATTATTTTAGTTTTATTTTACAATCATAATATGGGAAAATGAAAAAGTTTTTAAATTTTAAACATTTAAAATATTGGTCGGAGTGTGACTGTGTCTTTTCAGTAAACAACCTGCTGAGACCTCCTACTAAGAGCTTACACCAAACCACCAGCTATAGTGCCACTAGATTTATCATATAAATTTGATAAAATAATAATTAGATTGATATTATTATTTATTTATTTATTTTAATAATTTTAATAACATTAAAAATTTTAAATTTAAATTTTCAAATTTTTTTCATCCAAATGGAGAAAAAATATTTTTATTTTAAGAAAAAACTAATTCACAAATTTTGTTTACAACAGATTATAGTGTTTCTTGGAAATACACCTTACTATAGAAAATAAAGTTTTAAAAAATAATGGAATTTTTGATTTCTTTTTTTGCAGAAACTGTGAATACATTGGCAAGACAATCTGAAAACAAGACATTAAACTTGTTTGAGCAAGTTTATCGTTCAATGTCATTGCTTACTAGACCATCAATTAAAACACTTTATCAAGCAATGACTGATTATGTTAATCCAATAACAACAACAGCTGATGATATTAAACAATCACCACGTAAAAAATTACAGGAAAATTTAAATAATTTTTTTACACAATTATTTCCAATTGCTTATCATCATGTTGTTAATCCAAATAATCATGATTTTACTGATAAATCAAAAGAATGTCTTTATGAATCAATTGATATGATACAACCATTTGGAGATATACCAAAACAAATATCACATACTGTAAGCAAAAGTCTTGAGGCTATGAGAGTATTAATTCAAGCACTTCGTTTTGGTGAAACAGTACTTGAAAAAATTGATTCAAATTTATTTCGTAGTACTAGTTCACATCAGTCACTTTGTAATGAAGGATTATTAAAAATGACTTATTGTCCCAAGTGCTCTGGTCATTTATCAGTTCCTTCATGCAAAGGACTCTGCAAAAATATTGTGAGGTTAGTTTTTTCATATTACATATATCATATTATATATTTTATACTGAGGATAGAGTTTTTATTTTTATTTTACTGTGAAATATCGGAAAAAATAAAGTCAAATTGGGTAAAAATTAAGCAAGTTAACATTGTAACATTCGACATTTTATTATTTCGAAGCCTATAAAAATATATATGCAGTAATAACAATAACATAAAAAATAAAAATCAAATTGAAAGTAAATTCGGAAAAATAATATATAGAATATTCATTGAGACAAACGTCATATTGATGGACCTAATTTATCATACTAAATTTATTAATTTTACAACATGATTTTGACTGTGTTTTAACAAAAAAAGAAAAAAAAAAAACATCGAAAATATTATAAAATTTACAATATTATATATTTAAAAAAAAATTTTATACAAAGTGTTTTTATGTAAAACTTTAAACAACGCGATTTATGTAAAAAAAAAATCGAGTCGAGGAAAGACTTTTTATTATTGTTTATATTACTTTAGCAAGATAGTGTCGCAAAGTGACGTCATTATACATAGGTGCCAGCTGTATAGATTAAGTTTTATGTATGCGAATATATGCGAAAGTATATGTGGGTTAGTGATAAAAAAATGTAAACCGATAGTGATAAAACGAGTTTGTTTTAAGAGTATAAATAAAAGTGAGCAACATCACCCCGGTTTTTCGTATATATAACTATAAAATTATAAAAACACACAGACAAATAACTTTTTTTTTTATATTTAATATATTTAATTTTATAAAGTACATTCAATTTAGATAAATACATATTCAATTAAATAAATAATAAAGTTTCAAGTTTATTTTTTTTTTAAAACACATACATTACAATATGATAATTGAAAGTTCATTACATGATTGATAGCTCGTAACAAATGATAAATCCATAAAATATATTTATCAATATCAAAAAATATATAGAGTTATATATTATGTATATAATTAAAATAATATTTATTTATTTTTCAAGGGGATGCTTGACAGAACCAGCATCTGAATTGGATCTTGCATGGTCTGGTTATGTTGAAACTGTTGAACAATTAGTTATTGCAATTGTTGGAAAAGCAGATATAGGTTTAAATGCAGAAAAAGCAATAAGACATTTAGATAGTCAAATATCAGCAGCTGTCATGGATGCTATGAAAAATGGACCAGCACTTGAAGAAAAGGTAAGTTTAATAATTATTTTTTTTTTTATATAATTTTCTAAAAATGGTTAAAACAAGTTTCATGAATTTCATTATTATTACAAAAATAAAAATGAAATAAAAATTATATGTCAGTTAATTTCCCACATACATATATACAAACTGAATTTTCGAAAGTATTTATTATAAAATGTTGCAAATAAAAATAACGAGTTCAAATTTTTATTTTTTTATTTGAATTTATCTGGGATTGACCGGATGCTGAGATCCCTCTATTTGTGAGGGTTATATATATACTCACTTGCACATATATATATTTGAACGACTTTAAACTTAACAAACTCGGTGAATTAATTCATGCACGCGATATATATACGACAACGTGCTATTCGTTGCTGACCAATTATAAAACATTAAGCCGATCACATTGGTTGTATAAGCATAAATAAAAATATTTAAAAAAAAAATTGAAAATAAAATACATTCCGAGATAAATCGACTCACCATCATATATGGTAAGAAAGACGAAGAAAAAAAAAAAGATTTTTTTTTTTTTTTTTTCTCAATATATTTATATATTTTTTAATTCACTCTGTATATAATGTGTTTGTGGCATCTTGGAGAGTGGAGGAAACTTGTTCGCCGAAGAAGGTGCCTGTGAGCGATGCGCGGCTCTTAATTAAAAGTTTCACACGGGTTATGGACCCGTGCGAACGACGACACGGGCGATCTTAAACTGTAGCATTGCTTGTTTTTTATTTTTCTACTTTACTGATTTTGATCGTTCAAAATCGATTAAGGTCTTCATTGTAAAAAAAATAATAATCATTTCAAAATATATATTTTTATAATGCAGTTTTATCATTATTGTTATAAATTTATTAATTTTAAATTTATCATGAAAATATAAATTTCAATTCTCAAAAAAAAATTACCGTTATGAAAAACACATTTATTATTTTTTTTTCAAAAAAAGAAAAAGTTTTTCTTTCAGTTAAAATATGTGACAAAAAGAAAAAATAAAACTAAAATAATATTATAAACTGCATGTGGTTTTTGACTTATCCTCTCTACCAGAGGTCCAACTGTACCTTAATACAATATTTTCTATTAAATCAATAGATAAGCTTAATTTATGTATATAAAATTTCCATTTAAAATGTCAAATATTTATACAATCTAGAAAATAAATTATCAAAAAAAAAATAACCAATTGAAATTACAATTTTTATTCATTTTATTTTTTGGCAATTGTAACTAAGGAATACAAAAACTTGTTAAAGAATTTGTGGGTGTGTCTCAAAGAGGATCCAGACTTGATTGTATATATTTTTTTTTAAATTCTATACTAATATTTTCACCAGGTGGAAAAAAATATAATAAAAGTATCATAGAACTGACCGGATATAGAAATTATGGGCGATTGGTTTACAAACTAGGAGGTCCTCAAAAGTCTAGACCATCAAAAAATAAATAGGCTGTTTTAAGTATTTAGATATAATTTTATATTTTTTAACTTTAATTAGCTTTTGACAATTTGTCTTAAAGGGCCTTTTCAAAAACTTGTAACGTCCAGTTTTAAAAAATGACTTGAATACGTGTCATTAACGATGCAACTGCAAAAAAATTCTTTAGAAATATATTAGTACAAAACTATACATAATCAGCTAAATCTTTTATGATTAATTACATGATAATATAATTAACAAAACAAGTGCATGATCTGATAAAAATAAAATGCTTTTTTAAACTTTTAATAAATTATTAATCTTTTTTGATATATAATAATTTTTTCCTAGTGTGTATATATAATTTAATGATATAAAATAAATTTTAAACAATTTTTTATTACGAAACACTCAGCTGACATAAAATAATTTAATTAAAATTTATATATAATAATAACAGTTCAAGTATAATTTTAAAATCAATTAGAAATATATTTATTTTTTATTTTTATTTTTACAAATTTATAATCATTAAAACAAATAACATGTATATTAAAATATTTTTTTTTTAAAAAAAGAACTTTTAAAAGTAGCCATGTTCAATAAAAATTTTATTCAAAATTTATTTAAAGTGTTAATTAAAAAACCTGTATATATATATACATTTTCAACTTTAGCTATCGCAATAAAATTCAAAGTGTCAACTTTCTCATGTCACATTTAACTATAATAAAATAAAATTTATAATATCAAAATTTATTAAATTCTTTTAAATTGTTAAAAAAAAAAAAAAATCTCAAAGATTTTTCCCTTAATTTTCTCGTTATATATATTTTTGTTTCAATAAGTCACTTAAATTTTAAAACAACTTGAATGAAAAATTAGTTTTTTTATAAATTTAATTAAATCTTGATAATTTCAAAAAAAAATTCTTTTTAATTCAAAAAAAAGGTCATTGTTTTTTCAAATCAAATCAAAAAATCAAGTTCAAAGACTATATATATATATCGATTATATTTAAAATAAAAAAATGGTCCTTTTTTTCTGTTTTTTTTTTTTGATGGTATTAAAAAAAAATACTGCATTCTGCGTGCATTACGTGTCTGCATTCCACACTGGCCTTTTGCCTGCGCCTCCAGGCTGCTGTTAAATCTACCGCTCCAACAATATATATACCCATATGAAATATATATGCGAAGTTAAAACTGTGGGTGGAGATGAGAACGAATACCACAGTGAAGAGGAAAAATGATTGTTATACGAAGGTTATTGTAGGTGTGCCCCAGTGTATCTTTTAGTTTAAGATGATTTTTTATATTTTTTAAATACTCCTTTTGAATTCTCTTTACCCCTCTTTATCACTCTTCATTATTATTCGTCGCGGCAGTTTTGTACTAGTATAAAACTTTGTACACAATCTTCTTCTTTTCACCAGGACTTGTTTATATGTGTTTCACTTTAACTTGTAGTATTTTTATTCTTTTCTTTTCCTTACATTTTTTGTTGTTTTTTTTTTTTTTTTTTAACAGTGTCTCATTATTATTCTTTTCAGCCCTTCAAGGATTCTTTTATTGTATATATATATATATATTTGTGAGGTTATGTTAGTTTAGTCTGGCACGGGTGCCTTATTTTTGTTGGTCCGAATTATTTCTTTCTTCATTCTTCATATACTTATTGTTTTTATTTTAATTTTTTTAATTTTTTTTTATTATATGTATGTATTTTGCTGCTATAGTTATTCTTGTGGGAGAATTGATTTTCTTTTACTTCACTCTTTTCATTGTTTAATCCGAAGTTTGCATGAAATTCCATCTGATGGGAAATCATGAATTCTAGATGACTTTGTGATAGATTTTTTTTTGGTTAATGTTATTATATCTACACTCATTTAAAGTATTTTTAGTTTTTATTAGGAAGCTATTTGTTAACAGTTGCTTTATTTTTTTCAACTATTTGGGATTTTGGAAGTTTATGATACAAAAATTATTATGCTGTATATCGTTTACATTACTAAGAAGTAAAATTTACATTCTGTATTTTTTAACGACTGTAAATTTTAATGAATAACAAATACTGTAAATTTTACTTAAATATTGAATTTTTTTTTTTTATGGTTTTATTAACACCATAAATATTATAATTTACTAATTTTTAAAAATAACATTTACAATTTTTTATTGCAATAATAAAAACTGCATAACAATACAAATATTGCAGTAATTTTTGCTTATATTACTCTTATTTTTTTATATCATTCAAAAATAATTAAAAAATTCAGAACAAATATTATAAATTGCTGTGATAAAATTTTGATCAAATTAAGCATAACAGCTTCTATGTTTAAAGCAGTAAATAATCCAATTGTAAATTTATATAACTCATAAATTATTCCAGTATAATTTAATTTATAAATAAATTATAAAACTAAAAAAATCTACTTTACATTTAAAATGTACATATACAGTAAAGTGCTCAAGTATTGTTATTGCCTCAATAAGTCAATATCGCTAAAAAAAATATAAAATTATTGAGAGCATTATTTTATCTGGAGTTCACTTAAATGTCGTAGTATTATACACATTTAGAAGTATGTTTCTTGTACTCACATATAACACTTGTAATATATTTTTACTTTTTTTTTTTATATACCATTGACATATATAAATACAAGTGTACACTTGCTCTTGTTTTTTTTCTTGTTCACAATTTTTTACTTTATTTTTTGTTTTATATAATATTTTTTAAAGAATAATAGTTTTAATATTTATTGTCAGAAATAGGTATATACAATTTTTTATTGAGTGCTTATGAAAAAAAACTCAATCAACTCTAAAGTGCATTTAATAAAAAGTTATTTTAAATTTTATATGTAAAAATAAACCCATTGATAGAAAATTTAAAAAAAAAAGTATTAAAAAAATTCATAAAAAATTAATCATCAATTTTCATTGATAATATTAATTACTGATAAATTAAATTATTTTATCGATGAACAAATTTTTACCATTAGTTCAATGACTTGATACTTGGGTGCGTCTATATATGTACTGTACAATAAAACTGACCGGTTTTTCGGCGCGTTTCGTGCCTTTTTTATACCTGCGTGGCCTCGGTTTAAAATTTTTTGTTTTTTTTTTTTTTTTTGCGTGTAAGTTACAAAAATTTTACATTTTAAAAGTGAAATGGATATCCAGGTACATCTATTCATTGAGTAAAAAGTTTTCATGGTGCAATTTTTATAGCCACTTTACCTTTTTGAATTTTGCCCCTGTAAAGTAAAATATGTGGGGTCAAGAGATCAAGTATTTTTTTTTTTTTTTTACACTAATTTTGTGCAAACAAAAATGAAATATCTTTTTTTTTTTTTTTTTCTTTAAGAAAATAAGAAATTTTTAGCTTGTTTTATATTGAATAAATATAATAATTATTTTACAGAAAATTAAGTTAATTGAGTCATGTTTTATTTAATCAGTGTTTGACATTCTCATGTTAACAATTTCAAAGAAAAAAAAAAAAATACAAGTGTTGATAAAATACTTATATATATCTATGCATTTAAAATTAATAAAAACATTTCTGGTTTAGATATAAAGACTCGTGTAATTATTGCTAAAAAAAATGTTCAATTACGTTTGAAAAATTTTAGATAAATATTTGACGCACATTTAAAACAATTTAGTTAACGAATCATCACACATTCGTGCCACATGATGATAAACATGATGAATTTAAAGTTTAACAGTATGTTATATTTACTTGGCTCTATATATCTCAACTAAAATGAGACACAAAAATCATCAGAAGACTAGTCATCCAGTACTTTCACCCCAGACCAACTATTCGATAAATTTATCTTGAAAAATTCTTTGGTATTTAGTTTTATTTTTTTATTTATTTTTTTAGTTTTATTCTATTTTGGCACTGAGCAGTGAGATTGTTAAAACAGTATAAGTTGGATTTATTTAAAAAGATATAATTTTGGTAATATTGAATAACATTTATTAAAATAATTTTGTTTGAATCATATAAAAATATATTGATTAATTTGTAATTTAAAAATTTAATTTTATATAAAATATTTTTCTGTTTTACTATTTGTAATTACTCTGTTATTTTTCGTAAGAATAAATACGTTTATATCAAAATTATTTATGTTATAATTTTTTAATCTATATCCATTTTGTAAATAAACTTGAGAAAATCTCTTGATGTTTTTAAAAGCTACGTCATTAAAATTTAAAGCATAAATAAATTATTTAAATGAAACATTTTATAACAATGAATTTAAATCAAATGATAAAGAAGATTGATTCAACTTCAGACTGTTCAATTTGTCTTTATGTTATATAAACTAAACACTATATAAACATAACCTTTCTTTTGTTGATTGATCAGATATGTTATTCACAAATGATATCAAATATTTACACCAAAATTTTTTTTTTAATTTTTAAGTACAGAAAAAAAAAAAAAAATTTATTTTTAAATGGTTCCTTATTATTCAATTCAATTTATTAATGAGTCAAATTTAAAAATAAAAAAAAAATATTTACGTCATAATTACAAAAATTTTATTTTAAATTTTAAATAATTTTTTAATTTATTAATTGATTTAAAATATAATTTTCTTTATGACAAATTTATAATAGTTTTTATTATTTATTTTTTACAAAATTTTATTTGTGGTATTTGTCATATTGTGCTGTTAAATTCTTAAATACTATATTAGTAGTTTGTCGTTGACTATATTGAAAGACTAATATTTGAAAATATTTTTAAAAAATAAAAAAAAAAGGTTTTTGCTTAAAATGAAAATTATTTTAATAGTAATAAACAGACACATATATACAAACTATTATTTGTCATGTTCTTAGCGATGACTAAGGGCGTTTTGACCGTCAACTTTGAAAGAACTATTTCTTACAAAAAAATCTCGAAAAAAAAAACCCAAGTATTTTAGTACTATACCCAAGTGGGCACCCATTGTGTTATGCACCTGCTGACTGGTCGGTCTCTAGACCTTGCATTTTCTTCAAAAAATTTTCAAATGAAAAAAATAAAATTCCTTCAAGAGAATAAATAAAAAAAAAAAAAAAAAGACCAGACAGAGAAGGAGAGAAAGTTTTGGAGGTCTATATGAAAGCCAATCTTTTACCATCAATAAAATTTGACAAAAAAAAGAAATATATATATTTTTTAATAAATTTATTTTAAATTTAACATGATAACTATATAAGTACATGAAATTTTGAGTTTTTAAGATTGGCAAGTTGCCTTATTTCTTAGAGTCAACGACCCGAGTCTGGTTTTTGATACTTAGTGACACTGTCGTTACTAAATACATAAAGTAATTTTTTTGTTTTTTCCACCATCAAAAATTAATATTTATATTAACCTAAAAAGTAAATGAATATTTTTTCTCAACGTTTTTTTTTTTTGCTTGAATCAAAAATTCACTAATAATTATCGTATTTAAATTATTAATTATTCATGAAAAAGTTTTTCAACAATTAAGTTTAGTTTTTAATTCAATTTAACCATCCAGTTTGAAAATCAAAATCAATGCGACAGACTAAGACGAGTTTTTTGCTGAATATCATTATAAAAAATTTTCAACAAAACTGCAAACAAAAAATTTTTAAAAATGAAAGTTTTACTTCGAATAATATTGTAGTATTTAATACGATTTATATAAATTTTTTAAGAGAGAAAAAAATATGTCAACAATCTTTCGAATTCAAAACGTAAGAAAAATTTAATAAAAAATTTAAACTAAATAAAGTCATAACGCTAATTAAAAACATAACCTCGTTCTCATATATATAGGTTAAGTTTTCAGTTGGTTCTTTAATACGTGTAATCTAGACTAGTGTCATATTATCAAAGGCCCATAACATTTGTTTTTTTTTTTTTCCTGTTGAAGAAAAAAAAAAGTCAAATGATTAACATCTCAAGTAGTCAACAAAAACAGTTGCATATAAAATTGGACACTGTTGAGTGGTCAGATCGTGGGCCACCTAATGTTGTTCATAGTTGACACATGAGGGCGGTAAACAACCAATCGATGGATAGGAATGTATAAAAGTTCGTTAATATAAAAAATAAAAAATATCCTTAAAGAAGATCAAAGAAGATATAGAAGAAGTTAGAAGTTATTGTCCGAATTCGTGAACGAACCTGAAAAAACTTGAACGAACTCGCACACATCGAGTTTGTCTGGACACTACGTTTCTATTCTTTTTTATTTTTTTCGTCTTTTTTTTTTTTGGTATTATTGTTTTCATATATATATACATTTATAGTATACCTTTTACAATAGTTTTTTTTTATTTCTTTGTCTAGTTCGTTATTCAGCAGGTTAAAATCTCGCATGAAGAAATGACCACCATCTAAGCTCTCACCATCCTTAAATCATACACAATACCCGCATTTATTCATATTCAAAAATTCATATATATATTTGTTGTTTTTTTTTTTTTTTTTCGTAAATTTTCAAGAAATAATAAATAGTAAAAAAAGAAAAAAAAAATATATAAGACAGACAAAGTAGCATATATAAAATAGATGAATGGAAAAAACTGAGTGGTTATAGTATGTGTGAGAAATAACCTAACACTTTGTCTCAATAAGAGTCTTGAGAAAAAAAAAAAAAAAAAAAAAAACAGAAAACGGAAGACAATAGTAGACAATATTTAGCTGAAAAATCTCTTGCTGTGTAGTTTAGTTGTAGCAGTTGATGTGTTGCTACGTGATTATGTTGCCTAGGTTAAAATTTATATAGCTATATAGTTCTTGAGCAAATTTCTGAAGGCCAACAATATTCTTTTTTTTCTTTTAGTTATAACACTCGAAATTTTTTTTTTTATCACTCACAAACACTTCACTTTTTTGCTTCAAGCGTTTTTTTTTTTTTTTTTTTTATCATGACGCATGTTATATATTGTTCTCTAATTTTTACATCAGAGTAAAGTTTCAAGTTTTGATTATTATTATTATTTTTTTGACATCCTTGACATCCTTGACAGATAGGCTTTTTTAGTGTCATGTATTCATACGAGCCATATCTTGTTTAATACGAAAAATTGTTGAGATAAAAACAAAATAAATCATAAAAACTATAAATCAATGACAAACATATTACCTGGTTTTAAAAAATGAAAGATGTATGTCAACTAATACATTTCTTCACAACTTTCCTTCATCCCCTCAATTTTAGTTTTCAATTTTTTTTTATCTTGTCAATTATTGGTGAATCCAAAAATTTGATTTTATTTTTAATAGTTTTTTAACTTTTTTAAATCTATAAAAAAAATTATAGAAAATAATCCTGAATTTATACAAACTTATTTAGTTTTTAAAAATGTTTGTTTATATATGTGAAATGATCAATTAAATTGATTGATATTTCTTTTCATTCAAAAACAAATTCAATATTTTAAATATAACTCATCTATTAAAGTAAAAAATCCTAATTTTATTTAACAAGTTATTGTTGAAATTAAAAGAACATATATATAATTAATTCAAAAAATAATGACAAACCCAGATATTCATGTATATATTTTTATAAATTACATACAGCTGCATTTATATTTTTGTTGCCTCATGTATATTTTTATACGTTTGTCGTTGTCATTGACTACAAACTCTTAATATTAACAAATGAATTAAACAAGAATTTGCTATTGCCATTTGTTGAATGTGATCTCGTTGATTTATAAAAGATGATGAGGATATATATATAAGGATACTATGAGTAATCGCTAAAATGGTTAAAAAAAAAAAAAAAAGTCCGTTACACTATAGCATTTTTAAGAATGAATTTCGGAGAATATAAAAGACCGCCATTTCGATTGTATTATTATTATTTAAAATACATTTGATATTCCGACAATGTTTGATTTTTAGATTCTCACTGATTTAGAAATCTATTACATTTAACATGATGTTTCTTTTTCGAAATTATCAGTTTTTTAAATCTGTCTTTTAAAGATTTAGATCATGATAAATCTAAAAATTTTCAAACAGTTAGTGTTACATATACATATATATATAAATAAAAGATTCTTTCATGATTTGCGATTCCATGAAATTTCAATTCAGTTTAAAAATTAGCAATGTTATACTCAGAACCTGATACTTGATTATTCAAGTTTAATTAACACATTTTAAATGTTAATTTTCTATTAAAATAAAATTAATTTTAAAATTATTATTTATCTTTGTGTTAAAACCAATACATATTATTTTAATTTTAAATATTTTTTTTATTAAAGAACAAAATTTTAGCAGTTTTTATTTTATTATTTAGTATAAAAAATATATTTCAAAATTCGAAATATTTTAAAAAATTCCACTCAAAAAAAAAACCTGATAATTTTTTATTTTACATATGAATGTGATATTGTGTCTTGTTTAAGTATACAACGATTCAAACCATATAATATATAAAAGTTTTGTCATGTTTTTGCCATTTGAATGGATTTTTTTTTTTATTTCTATATAATTTTTCTGTTAAAAAATTTTTTTTATATACTACGATTAGAGTTGTTAGATGTTTTTACAAAAAGTTTAAATTTATTTCGAGTTATATTAAATATTAAAGGTGAGCTAATACACATATGAGGGTGACTTGAATGTCGTTGAAAAAAAAAAAAATATATATATATATATAATAAATAAATAAATAACAAGATGAAAGAGATGAGGCGCACCCTGACATTCCACACATCCTTTTGGCCGCTGTGTCCAGTGTAGCAGTTAAATACCGTGTCTTTGATTTGCCGCGAAATGGGTCTGAACAGACCCATACGTCGCTTCCAATTCTGTTTTGCTCTATTATATATATACAAACTAAAAGGTATATAGTCTCATCGAACAATAATGTAAAAAAAAAATATATATTATTTTTCACTTTCACAAATGAGTTTTAAAAAAATATCTATACAAAAAAATATATATTATACTTAAAATCGAAATAAACTTAAAAATTTATGTATAAATTTTTCTTGTAATCAAGTTTTATTATTACGACAAGATAATCGTTTGTGATTTTCTGTAATTTTGTGTAATCCCAATTAATGAACTGTAAAAAAGGTGACAGGATTATTGTTTCAAAGATTATAAGTATATAATTATTGATTATATATGTATACAAAGAACCTCAATCAATTTTATCAATCAATTTTACTGTAAAAAATAGTTGGTAAACAATATTATTAAATTCAGTTTGTTAAATTAGGTCCACCAACAAAACGTTTGTTAGTTTAACAAAAGTTTATTTATTAAATAAAGTCTACAAACAAGTGTTTGTTAATTCTACAAATATTTGTTGTACAATAAAAATACAAAATTAAACAGTTGTTTGTCAATTTAATAAATATTTTTACACGAAATAGTTACAAGTATAGAAGACTTTTTCAAACATACATTCTGCAATTTTCATTACATGTTAAAAGTTAATTTAACAAACAAAATTTACTAAAAAAAAATTCCATTGATCATTTATATTTTTTTATAAAAATAATATATTATATTTAAATAAAGAATCAGTTTTTACTTTTTATTTGCGTGGCTTCAGTAAAAAATTACAATATTATATTCAAAATATTTATAAAACTAACACATGATTTATAATTTCGACTGCCTTTTTTTGTAAAAAAAAAAAAAGTTTTTATTAAATTATTTTTATTAATTCGGCAGTTTTACTGAGTTAGTGATGATGTCAGTTACAAAATAAATTGTGATACGACAGAAAATACTTTGGACCCACCGACTATCTGGGTGTTCTTTGTATTTTTAATTTAATTTTATTTTACATTTTGCATATATTTATATTATTATTTTTTTAAACATATAAAGTCAAATATATTTTTATAAATAAATCAATGATTATGTATTTTATTTTTATTATTAGTTTGTTAAAAATATAAGGATACATTTGTAATTTGATTGAAGTGAAACCCTTTAAATTGCTTGTCGAGACGATGAATCAGTTTTCAATATCCGGTTGAATATACATTAACTTTATAGCAGCTATAGTGTGAGGATTGTGTGACTCACCATGATGATGATAATAATGATGATGATGATGATGATGATGATGGGGAGAAGATACCAACCTATGTGGGCAGACAAAAATATATAATAATATACATGTACAGCATTGGTGTCTATATCTTGCACATAAATTTAATTTTAGTTTGGCAAAAAGGTGAAAATGACGAATAAAAAAAATATATATAGAAATAAATATAAAAAATAAATAAAAAAGTTTACGCCCACATTGATCATGGCAAGCATCATTGTCTCAATCAGTGAGAAACAAAAAAATAAAAAAAAATTATATATAAATACATAAATAAAAATCGTCTAGCTTCTGTACTAAGTTGACTTAGAATTTTTCTTTTTTTTTATATTTAAATTTATATTTAATAAAAAACAAAATTACAATTTAATAAATAAATTATATAAATTGTAATTTGACATTTAAATGTTAAAAGTATAAAAAGTAGTTATAAATTTATAAAAAATAAAACATGTTTTTGATTGTTCATTTAAATAGAAATATACTTGTAGAAAAAATATGTAATCAGTTGAAATATAGTTAATTAATATCTAATTTTTTTTGGTGTGTTTTAGGTGAAAAAAGCCTGTGGTAAATTGGAGCTTAAAAAGAGTAGATCACCAAGTGAATATGACAATTATGGCATGTCTAAAGAAGCCTCAGTGACATCTGGCTTAATACGATCATCAAATATTGAAGATCGTTTACCTGTATTACATAGCAGTAATTATCGTACTGATCATGCTGATCCATTACAAACACAACTTGGTAATTTTGTTGCAAGTATTGTTGGTTCACGTACATTTTACGGTACATTAGCTGATTCTATATGTGCTGAATATCCTGATACAGATTGTTGGAATGGTGAACGTGTTGGAGAGTAAGTATATCAAACATTACTAATCAAATTTTTATTTTTTAATATTGTTTGTCATTATATTGTAGTAGTTTATGTCTTTCTGATAATTCAGAAACGCATACGTAATATTTTCTGAAAGTGAATAAGAATTATCAAGTTTATTTCTTGATTTTTTTTTGATATTACCCAACTTATTTTATTTATCAATGAATATTTAAATTGCTGTACTTGAAAAATTTACAAGTGACAGTTGAACAAATGAAATACGTTTGTCTATATTTTATAATTATGGTAGTCTTTCATATATTTGACAAAAAAAAAATCATGGTCCTCTTAATTCTCATATACAAAACAAGTTATAGGAAATATTTTTCCAAAAATATTTTATCTGAATTTCTTTGTAAACTATCCGGAAGTTGTATAGTTACATTGCAAAATTGACTGAAAAAAATAATTTTCTAAAAATTTCAAAGAAATATATTTTCAAAAAAACAGTCAAATAAAATTACAATTTAATAAAAAATATATTATAATTAAAAGTTAAAATGAACAAATGGATTAATCACTTTAATTTTTATTATTTGTTTAAATAATAATATTATTTTACTTACAGAGTTCTTGATAAAGTACTTGATAAAATAGAATGAAATAAAGTATTAAATTAAAAAAAATAAAAATAAAATAGTCTATCAGTTGAAATACAATTAAGATAAATAACAAGTCATTGAGCTTGTTAACTTATCGACATAATTTGTGGTTTAGAATCGATTAACAAACTCAAGAACCAAGTGAAGAGAGATCTTTAAAAGCTTTTTAGTTATATTACTTGAATAATTTACTATTGGCATACAAAATTACTTAATCCTTTATAAATATCTGTACATAAAATAATAATATATTTTATATTAAAACTCTTAATTTAATGATGGAAAAATACAAAAAAATATATTAATATTGATTGTTAAATTAACTGTTTAAAATGAATTGATTTTTATTATTATTAATTTGAAATGTCATATTGAATAAAGTGTTTATCATATAGCTAAAAAATTTTTTACACAAAAAAAAATATATAAATTTATGTACAGATAAAATCGTTGCTATTTAGATGATGTTATTTCTCATGATATGATGCAATACCAATATGATATATATTATAATTAAATGATTTGCAGTTACATGTGACAATATAAATTTTAATATGACAATCGAAATATATTAAAATTTAAATCAACAAAAAACAATCACTCTGCATCAACAAGATCATCTAAAATTTCTCGTTGAACCAGATGCCCTGTGTCTCTTTCACTCTTTTTTTTTTTTTTTTTTTGTTTTTATTTTTCTTGTTCTTCTTTTTCAACAAATAATCTATAATGATCTGTTGATTATTAAATTAAGCTGTTGAAATACAAGTGATCAATCATTATATATTTTATCATCATCTTTAAAACTGTGATAAAATTTTAAGTTGTTATATAATTTCAAGAATGACTAAGTAATTTATTTCATTGAGTATATAAGATCAATTATTTAAACGTATTATTTTTTTATATATTTTAAAGAAAATAGCTTATATTTTTTTTATACAAATTGTGTGTTGGATTTCATTGATTATTTTTCTTTATTTTTTGCTTGGAGCCATCGCGGATAATAATGTCTTAGATGCCGTTGGAAATAAAGACTAGCATTTTATTCATGCACATGCGTAAACAAGTTTGTGATTTTCAAACTGACTTGTTTCCAAAAAAAAAAAAAAAAAAACAAAAAATCTAGTTTGATCAATACATAATATTGTATATATACAGATAATATTCTTCTTGAAAAAGGGTGTGTAATTTATTACATTTGAACCACATTTATTAAATTTATTTTTCAACATTTTTAGTCATAAGAAAATACAAATAAAATAACATATTCAATATTTTATGATAAATAATCAAAACTATATGTATTTTTCTAAATCTATTAAATTTAATTATTGAAAATATTGATAAAAGTAATTTTAAAAATGAAAAATTTGATGAAAGCAAGAGCTTAATTTTTTTATGAGACATTAAAAAAACATTTTATATTTAACTTGCACATAATATTTTACTTCTTCAATGTACCAAAATTACTTTTTAATTGTCCAAAAATAAAATAAGATCTTTTGTTTGTTCTTTGATAATAAAATATCAACTTGCTATAGATATATCCACAAAGTCAAGCATCAGTGGTTGACAACAATATAATCAACCAAATTATTTTATTTTTTAATCATCAAAAATATATATAAAAAATTTATGTATTAAATCTCGTGGTTAGCTTTTTTTACTTTATTATATTATTTTTATTAGCTATTGACAAATGAAAAACATGGTTTATTTCAGGGTCATTTCAAACTCATCTTAAAGATCGTGTCTTTCAATTCCCCTTTGATGTATCATCACTTTTCCGGGTCAAGAACTACCCTCTCCATATTCATAAAAAAAATCACCTACTATATGTCCTTGATAAATAATATATTATTTAAAGATTAGAAAATTTTGAAATAAAATCAAAAAAATAATACTTGATAGTAAAAACAAAAAATAAAAGAAAATTACTATGATCTACCAGGATAACCATGCAGTATATACGATTAATCAGTTTGACCTGGAATGTTCTATATACAATTTATACTGCGCAGTATAATAAAGATAATATTATAATAGTAATGAAAAAAAAAAAAAAAATGAATCTTGTTAAATATATATCTTATATGTTTGGCGTAACGACAGAGTGGCACCAGTTTGCTCTTATTGCCAGACTCATGGACGCCTTGACGTCTATTAGACTGTAACATCACATTTTATTTTTCGTTGCAAAATTTTCTCCTTGAACTCTTTCATTCCCTCTTTTTTTTACTATTCATTTATAATATGAGAATATCTGGACCAAAAGTTTTTACTTGTACTATTATGTCATAGCTCTATCATCATCATCATGAGTTTACCAGCTTCACTTGTACGACCTCAAAAGTCACGCAAATAACCAACCAAACAAGTTATTATAGAAATAAATAAATAAATAAATGTCTTTGAATGACCTTGATAACTATAAATCACATATAAAATTTATTTTTTTATCATTTTTTTTTTTAAACAATTTATTAATAAACATGAAAACAGCAATCAGCTTTTTTTAAATATAAAATATTCGAGTTGAAATTTTTTTTTTTTTTTTAAATAAATAAATAATTTTAAACTGTCATGTTGAACGCCTGATAAATTTTATTTTTATATGAAATATATTTTTTATTTTATTTATATCACGTATTTTGTTTAAAAGCACATTCTATTTTTGATATCTCTGACAATCAACCACAAAAAAAAATATCATTTTTTATTAAATTTAATTATTAAGTTTTTCAAGATTTAAATCGATAAATAATTTTTTAATAAAGAAAACTTTGATATGAATTATAATTTATAAATTATAACTTGTATCAATTTGAAATTAATTTTAATATTTTAAAATTTTATTATCATCACAGAGATCACATGTAGTTTATCTATAAAAACTTGAAAAGACTGATTAGGAATTTTTTTTTGTGTAATTAATAATTAATATTATAATTGATAATTAAAAATAAAATAGTCTACGCACAATAAAATAGTTTATTGATAGTTGTTGAATTGACAAACATCATGTTGCTGAAGCTAATTTAACAAACAAAATTTGTTAATTTTAAAAACTTTTTTTTACTGTATATTAATTTAAAAATATTAAAATAATTTTAATAATTTTGATTTTTTTAAATTATAATTTTAGATATTCAAAAGCTGTTGTTGATTCAAGTTTAAATGCTCAAAAATATAATCCAGAATTCAATGGTATTAACACAACGATACCATATAGTAATTCAAATACAAGTAAACTTATTGATCAATTGAGACATATTAATCAGGTTAGTAAATAATATACAATTATAATTAAATTATTAAAAGAAAAAATAAATAATATCATTTTATTATTCAACAGGTAATACGATCACAAATATCATACGAACCAGATATTAATGTGTTACTCTCGGATCAACCAACCGATGAATCTGGTAGCAGTGGTGATGATTATGGATCAGGATCCGGAAGTCAACCAAGTAATTTAAAATTTAAAAAAATATACAAGTTTAAATATAAATTATCAATCTTAATATTAATAAATTCTTATTTTTTTTTTTTTTTTCATAAAGCAATGAGAACAGAGGCACCAGAAATACTGGAACCAGAAACAACAAAACTTCCACCAAGCAGTGGCAGTTCCAGTATGATAAACAATTCAATTGGATTATTATCATTACTTCTACTTATTTATTATATAAATTAATAAGTAAAAATCAATGATAATTAATTGATCAAATTGTAGAAGAATTAAACAAAAAAGACAAAAAGTTTGACAAAAAAAAAAAAATAATAATTTGCGCATGAGCGACATTATTGACTGACAGTGAGAAAGTAAATCGTAAATTACCAATCTTCAAAATAAATTTAGTAAAATATATATATCTTGATAATTTAACATCCGAGGACAATATTAATTCTCGCCAATTAATGAAACAAGTAATTATTCGATATATAAAAAAAAACAAAATTAATTATAACTGCCAAGCTATTATTTTTTTGTTTAAATAATATAAAAGTATAACAAGTTAATGCTCCAAAAAAAAAAATGATAAAATTTAAATATCAAAATTTCTTGTTTAATAATAGCTAGATTAAAAATATTACATCAATTTAAAATTATTTTATTGATCGTTAAGTCGTATTAAAAATATGAAAAATGATTTAATGATATTCAATTAGAAAAAAAAAAATAAATAATAAAATTGTTAAATTGTGTGGTACGTGCCGGCGCGTTGCCCTGACAACTGTGTCTTTTTGATTAATTAATTTAATCAATTATTATTATTATTATTTTATCAATAAAATGTAAATCTAATAATTACATATAAAATAATAATAATAATAATAAAATAAAGAACGTTTGTGCCTTTTACGATAAAAAATACAATATTGTCTTTTGTGTAATTTTTTTTTTTTTTTTCATTTAATTTGAGTCAATTATAAATTTTATGAATTATTATTTTTTCTTTTTGTTTTTAATTTCTTAGAGAAATTATTCTACAATGTATAATATATGACATTCAACACCGGTTTTAAATATCAGTCAGATTCATTTGATAATCCACGCAGGTACGTGTGACGCAAAAGCAACTGTTTTAACAAAAACGTACAATTTTTAAGATAATTTCAATGACTGACACGAAACGTGTTGTTGAATGTGGATATGTGAATTGAAGGATAAATATATATATATATTTTTTTTTATACCGAATGATAATCATTATAAAAAAAAAAATTATATTTCATTATTATTATGCTATTTAATATTTTGTAAATTTTTAAAAACAAGTATTTTATTTTGTAATTTTAACACTTTTTTTTCTACTTGTTTTTGCTCTCTTTTTTTTTTTTTTTTAATTTTAATATTGAAAAAATTTTATTTGCAAAAACAATAAACTTTGATTAAAATTTATAATAATAATTATTATTGAATTTAATTGTATTTTGGATAAATGATTTTGTAAATAGATTATTATTTTTTTTTTTTAAATTTTCTGTGTGCCTGATTTATTTATATTTAAAAAAGAAAAAAAAATTATTGTTTAATTTTTCTTTAACGTATTTTATATTATTTTATTAAATTATAAATAATTAATAATATGTAATTATTTAAAAAATAACTATTTGTAAACAATGCGTTACTTTATTTTAATTCAAATTGCGT
This sequence comes from Lysiphlebus fabarum, assembly GCA_011426435.1. NCBI lineage: Eukaryota > Metazoa > Arthropoda > Insecta > Hymenoptera > Braconidae > Lysiphlebus > Lysiphlebus fabarum. The sequence goes on along the minus strand of WSYQ01000312.1, from coordinate 123,161 downwards.
TTAAGCTTTACTGCAATTTTAAAAAACTAGCCATTAAATACTATTTGTTTTTCTTTAAATAATTTTTATGATAAAATAATATCATAAAAATAATATTTAAAAAAACATAATTAATAAAGTTAATATTTACTTTGGCTTATATAACAGATAGAAAAATACTCCAATGTAAAAATCTATGATTTGTCAAGAAATTTATTTCAATCATTAGATGGTTTATTTGGCAAAAAAAAAATTATATATTTATTCAATTGTTTTTTCGTATAACACATACTAATTAGTCAAAAATTTTCACCAGAGTTTAAAAAATAACAGACAAATTTTCTGTACAATTTAGACATTCCTACTTTTTTTAGAAAAAATAATGAAATTTTAATTTTTCACATTAAAATTAGTGTGCCAAGTGAGTCTTCCTGAGCACAAATAAAGAAACATTTTTTTTTTTTTTTTATTTTAAAAAATTAGAAAGTTTTTTTATTTGCCAAATAAACAAACTACACTGAGACAAAAAGAAATTAAAAAAAAAAAAAAACAAAATCGTATATTTCATCAAGTACAGTCAAATTATTTTCTCTTGAAAAATAAATTATGTATTTAAACATACTTTAATATAGCCATAATTTTTTCACAAATGATTAATATAATTTCATTTTTATTATTAGTTTTTAAACGAATTACTTTATATGCTATCATTGTAATAAGTTTTTTTTTTTTTTCATTTTAAACCATATTTTTTTATAGCAACGTAAAGTTTACGTATTATTAGTTTATGCCTACTACGTTTGGCGGACGTCTGTGATTATGGGAATTTTCTTTTACTAAAAACACTCTTACAAGTATTTTACTGTGAATTGTCAATCATGTATGAAAAACAAATTTTTCAAAGAGTAAATTGTTCACTAGAATCAGCATGTTAATAAATAATAATAATAAATTAATATTAAATAATAAAAATCAACATTAAAATAACGATATCAATGCAAAATTTTCTACACATGATAATGTGCAATAGACAGTCAAATTATTTATAAGAAATTTGGTGAAGTTTGGTAAAAGAATCCTCCCTATAAATTAAAAAAAAAAAAAATTAATAAAAAATTGTAATAGTAAACAATCTTTTTGTAATTCGCCAATATGCACTTGATGTAAAATTGAGAAAAAATATAAAAAATAAAAAAAGAATTTAATTCAAATAGATTACAAAATTTTTTTTCTATACGTAATATAATTTTTTTTCTGATTTTACATCAATTGTAAATTTAGCATATTTACGGCCTCTTTAAGACGCAAAATAACGTTGTTAAAAAAATTAAATTAATAAACAATTTACCGTCAATAAAAAAAAAATATATATATAATAAAAAATGTCTTTAGTCAAACATTAATAAATTAATCATTTTATTATTATTTACTTTTAATTAATAAAAAAATTTAAGACTAAAACTAAAGGCAATTTATTGTATAATAAAATAAAAAAAACAATACTTGATTTTTAGCAATAAAAATGTTTATTCAATAATAAAATTATAATCAGTTCATTTCTTTTTTTTTTTTTTGGAAAAAAAAAACCTTAATTTTTACAATCTTCTAAAAATGTTTCAAGTATTTTTATTAAATTTTCAATACCATTTAAATAATTTTTATCAACTGAATTGTCTTCTGCTGGATAAACATGAGCAAAATCAATCATAGTTACTCTGACCCAATCTGGATAAGGTTTTGATGGTTTCATTAATTCACTTAAAATAAATGTATAATCTTGTTTCATTTTAATCATTTCAGAATCATAATTATTATCAACAGAATGTGTACGACAAAGTGTATGTATAGAATCTTTTTTATCATGTCCATTCATTTCAAGACATTTAGATTTATTTGTTAATATTCTGTTGTCCAATTCATGAGAATTAAAATTATGAGAACTTGAACTTTTTTTTAATTTTTTTTTATCAATTTTTATGTTGTTAGAATTATTTGAGTTTGACCATAATGGATAATTTGTTTGTATGTTTGAATATTTACATATTTTATGTACATCATTTAGTTGATTATTACGAAGTGCATGTCTAAGTCTACTTGCATCATAAACAATTAATACTGAACTAGAATAAAATCTTAATAATTTTTGTGTTCTAAAAAATGCAAGAATTTTCCAGAGTGATGTAAGTAACATTATTAATAAATTTCTACATGGTGGACGATCTGGTGTTATATTTAAAAATGTTTTAAGTGCTGAAAAAAAAAAATAAATAAATAAATATTAAATAAAATAAATAATTAATTGTGTAATAAAATTTTATTTTTTAAATAGATTTAGATTTGTTGCAATTCTACCTTCAACAACAGTTTCAGAATTTAAATTTTTTCCATCATTTTTATCAAATACTTTGAGACATTTTGTCATGACATCAATCATTCTAAAACCAGTTATTGAAAAACCATATGCATTTTTTGATTCAGCATATTTTTTATCTTCTGATGCACGTTTACTAGCTCCAGCCAATGGATCCCATGTACGTTTACCAATTTTTATATCAATTACACAAGGCTCAGCCATACCAGATGTTGTGTTACCCAATGCCAAAAATTGAACATCTAAATATATATTTATTTAATTATTTAAATTATTGTATAAAAATTTTAATTCTTTTACAATTTAATTATAAACTTACTTTCATTAAATAAACATAGCTCTCTAATTCCACAATATTGAGGTATAAGTTTTGATAATGCTTTGTAAACAGGATCATCAGAATTTTTAACTTTTTCATAAAATTCAATTTCACGATCTCTTAAATGTTTTTTATCTCCTGATTTTAATATAATTTCTTCAGATTCAGAAATAATACCTGTAATAAAAATAATTTTTTTAATATTTAAATGTATTATTTTTTTATATATATTTTTATTTTTCATATATACCAAATGTTTTTTTTTTCAAGTCCATTCGATGTCCAGCAACTTGAGTATTTAATAGGTGCATTCCACAAGGCAAACATGCTTTAATCTTCATCATAATTTGACCTTCATCTTCTTTCACTTCTTCTCCATTGAGTTTCATTTTCTCAAAATTATTCTCCATTATTTATTAAAATTATTTATCAAATAAAAAAATATATATTTTTAAGTGTTTTGGCGCAATTAGAAAAATATGCAACTTCCGGTTTGCAAATTTACCGGGATATTCAAAACAAAAATAGTCAGGTTATCATTCAAAATTATTTATAATAATTATAATTGTTTAACAAAATGACAATAAATATTGAGCACTCGTGGGAAACCAAAAATGTTGTTTAGTTATATACTCACAAGGCTAGATGACGTCATTTTTTATATTCATTAGATATTATAAATTCAAGAGATTAATTATAATTTACAAATAAAATAACAAATACGATTGTTTAGAATAGTTAATTATTGAATAATTATGGCACTGCGGGTTACATAAATGTTAATAAAATACTTGTTGTGAGAATTAAAAAAATTTTTGGACTTTGTTTTTTAAGAAAAAATGGAGGGTTGTTGGGATGAGATATAAAAAAAAAAAATAAAAACTTTCAAATGTTATCAAATTTTTTTAGTAATACTAACAATTCACTGTCCACTTATTGGTGACAGTGTTTATGTATATCAATATACATACAGTCATACAAAATACAATCATAAATAATATTTTTTTTTTATTTTTTTTTTTATTACATTTTCCTAGACGCATGCGTAGAAATTAAATGACCGAAATGACGTTATTTTTTAGTTATATATATGCTCTGTATTACCGGTAATTTACTAGAAATTCTGGGAAAAATAAAAATATAAAATAACCGACTGAAGTTTTTTGTTTTAAAGAAAATATTGTAATGAAGTTAAATTTCTTTAAAAGTTGATATAGTTCAATTATTATTAATTAATTATTCGCTTTAAAGAATTGCAGTATACAAAAAAATTTCGTTGGTAGATTACTTATTTATTATTAAAGAATATTATAACTTTTAAACTGTTCCGATAGGGCCAAAATTATTGCGCATTCCTACTTCTAACATTATATTTTTACCAATTTACATCTAAATAATGTTAATAGGAACAACTTTATTTCAAAATATTTTAAAGTAATAGTAATTTAACAAGAAATTTCAAAATACTGTTGTTTATAAATAATAATTAACTGAAAATTCATCATCTTTATTATTTTTTTGTCAAGGCCTATATATATATTGTTTGAATTAATAAAACAAACATTTCAATTTTAAATATATAGAATTAATTTTATAAAAAACTTTTGTTTTTAACAAGAATTTGCAGTATTTTTCAATATTTTATTATCACTATTATTTTTTTCTTAAATAGCATATATATGGTAAAAAAATGTATTATTGCTGTATATAATATATTATAATTAATCTATACATTATTTTACATTTAGTTTTGTGTTTATTACTATAATTATTAATTTATAATAATTTATGATTACAGAAATACCCATAAAACCGTACTTTGTTCGGGAGGAGTGCTTTCATTAGTTAATAAACGAATGCGCTCTAAGGTTTTTTTCATTTTTTACATTATGTACGTATATTACATACGAAATACAAGTTTTGTTAAAAGCTGCGTTCTCTCGTTAGTTTTTTGTTGGCGCATCGCATGACACGCATTAGCGCAGAAATTGGAAAAGCACGTGAATGTTTAGATTGTTTGTAAGGATCAGTTCAGAAATGATCATTTTTTCGGATCTTCAATATAGCAACGAAATACATATATAAAATTGCGTTATATGCAATTATATACTAGAGTGGATATAAGCAGTATAAGTTTCAACGCAATTTTGAGGATCCGAAAAAATGATCATTTTTGAACGGTCCCTAAACGTGATCTTTCACGCATATGTAATTAAAATATATAATTTTAATTTATTGTACAAATGAACTAACGAAAAATTGACGAAAAAACGCTATAAAAAACTCAAATAAAATAAAAATCATTCGTTCAAATCTGCATTTTAAAAAAAAACCAATCGTGTGAACCAAGAAAATTAAAAAAGAGAGCGTGAACTCCACTGGTGGGAGTAAGCCCATATGCGTCTTGATCTAGATGGAGACACTTAACTGCTGTGAACAGAAAGTCGGCTATGTTCGGCTCACACCAATTTGTTACTTCGGAACTTACAGTCTTCTGTTAAATTAGTAATCATATAACTACGAATTATTATTATTATTATCATTATCATTATCATTATCATTATCATTATCATTATTATGATTACTAATTAAACAGAAGACTTAGATCTGGAAAAATAATTGAACCCCAGAAAGGGATATGTCGATATTATGCAAATACAATATTGCATTATATGCATCACTTTCATCATCTATGACATGTATAGTAAATAATATAAAACAGATACTTTTATTTTTAAAAAAAGTTTTACAGTGGAAATTAACGAATTGTTCCACAAATTTTTTCTCCACTTTTCTCCGACTTTTGTCCACCGTTTTCTGAAAATGACCCATGGTGGAGAAAATTATCAGGTGGAGAAAGGTCGGACTAATGGTGGAGATATTCGTTCGCCATTAAATAGTTAATTTTTTTCATGCTATTAAAAATTCCAAAATTAGTTCGATTTAAGGGATATATGAACAATTAATACTTTTCTTTGATCAGTGTCGTCGATTATTTAACAACTCTAAGGTGGAGAGGTTTATTTTAAATTTTAAAATAGTATTTTTTTTATTATTAATAGTAACAATACTGACTGTACCCTTATTTACATTGTATACTAAAGATTCGATAATGTTAAAAGGTATTTCTGCCCTTACAGTAGTTATAACTATTATAAATAATATCGAAAATTCCAACAGGAACAATCGGTTAATTTTGATTATAAAACTTTTGTTTAAGATAAAAATACCTTTTTTATATTATTTACTGCATGTCATAGATGATAAAACTGATTTATATAATGCAATATTGTATTTACATAATATTGACATATCCCTTTCTGGGGTTCAATTATTTTTCCAGATCTAAGTCTTCTGTTTAATTAGTAATCATAATAATGATAATGATAATGATAATGATAATGATAATGATAATGATAATAATAATAATAATTCGTAGTTATATGATTACTAATTTAACAGAAGACTTAGATCTGGAAAAATAATTGAACCCCAGAAAGGGATATGTCGATATTATGCAAATACAATATTGCATTATATGCATCACTTTCATCATCTATGACATGTATAGTAAATAATATAAAACAGATACTTTTATTTTTAAAAAAAGTTTTACAATGGAAATTAACCAATTGTTCCACAAATTTTTTCTCCACTTTTCTCCGACTTTTGTCCACCGTTTTCTGAAAATGACCCATGGTGGAGAAAATTATCAGGTGGAGAAAGGTCGGACTAATGGTGGAGATATTCGTTCGCCATTAGATAGTTAATTTTTTTCATGCTATTAAAAATTCCAAAATTAGTTCGATTTAAGGGATATATGAACAATTAATACTTTTCTTTGATCAGTGTCGTCGATTATTTAACAACTCTAAGGTGGAGAGGTTTATTTTAAATTTTAAAATAGTATTTTTTTTATTATTAATTGTAACAACACTAACTGTATCTTTAATCACATTGTATACTAATAATTATATTATTTTAAAAGTTATGTCTACCCTTACAATAATTGTAACTATTTTAAATAATATCTAAAATTTTAACAGGAACAATTGGTTAATTTGCATTATAAAACTTTTGTTTAACATAAAAATACCTTTTTTATATTATTTACTGCATGTCATAGATGATAAAACTGATTTATATAATGCAATATTGTATTTACATAATATTGACATATCCCTTTCTGCGGTTCAATTATTTTTCCAGATTTAAGTCTTCTGTTTAATTAGTAATCATAATAATGATAATGATAATGATAATGATAATGATAATGATAATAATAATAATAATTCGTAGTTATATGATTACTAATTTAACAGAAGACTTAGATCTGGAAAAATAATTGAACCCCAGAAAGGGATATGTCGATATTATGCAAATACAATATTGCATTATATGCATCATAATATTGACATATCCCTTTCTGCGGTTCAATTATTTTTCCAGATTTAAGTCTTCTGTTTAATTAGTAATCATATAACTACGAATTATTATCATTATCATTATCATTATCATTATCATTATCATTATCATTATACTTTTTTTTTTTTACATGAATTTTTTTGTTTTTATTGTAAGAAAAAAAATAAAGTGATTAAACATTAATATTCTGAAACAATTATTGTTGGGATATGTATTTTTTTTTGAGTATTATTTTTTTTTTTACCAATTTCTTTTTAATCGACTTTTTAATACATTACATATTACAAAAAATATTTATAAATAATTTTATGAAAATTTTATTATAAACTTTTTATTCATTTTTCAATATCCATTTATAATTCGGAAAATTTTCTCCACCATGGGTCATTTTCAGAAAAAGGTGGACAAAAGGCGTAGAAATGGCGGAGAAAAATTTCTACCATGGCTGTTTTTGATGAATTATCAAATTCGCAATACTTTGAATATTTATATTTGTTGAATGGGGAACAACTACAAGATTGTACTATCATTGCAATTGCTAATAAATGTACAAATTTTTTTTTGATATAAAAAAATTTATGATACAATTAAAACCAACGAAGAAATTTTATTTTCGATACATATATAGTTAAATTTAGTTTAAATCTAAATTGTTGCAAAAAAAAAAAATTATACTTGGCCCCGCTATACATGAGATTGAATAAAGTTGACTTAAAATTTAGTTTTTAATTGAGGAAAAAACTACGCGGGGTCAAGTATAATTTTTTTTTCTATTATTATTATTTTTTTTTTTTGCAACAATTTAGATTTAAACTAAATTTAACTACATGTATCGAAAATAAAATTTCTTCGTTGGTTTTAATTGTATCATAAATTTTTTTATATCAAAAAATTAATTAATGGCAAAACAAGTTACATTACAAATTGACTACAATATTTCGAATACTTGACTTTTTTTTTGTACAAAATACTTGTTTTTTGTTTTTTGTTAGATATATTATTGTTTATAAAAATTATATTTTTTAGATAAAATTAGTTGATACTTTTTTTTTCTGCAAGGAACTTTTTTTTTTTTAAAAACAAGATTTTGTGTATTCGTTTCAAGTAAAAATCATGATCATGAAAATATTTTCTTCCAAAAAAAAAAAAATATGAAAATATCGATATTGAATGATGAATATTATTTAATTCAAGAAAAAATGTTTCCAGTCATAAAAATTATTTTCATCAATGTATTATATGTAATTGTTTATCACAAATTACATATTTTTATGACGCTGAAGCTAATAATTGAAAAATTCGCCTTCTCACCCCCTAGAACGCCTTTTTACCGATTGATAATTTATCTTAAGTTATTCTTTTCGTGTTTTGAAATTTACCCATTACCAACAACTAGATTTTTTTGTTGAATATTAAAAAAAAAAAAAAAAAAAGTAAGACTGGGGCCACCCGACCCACCATATGTTTTCAGGTCCAATTTACGTTTGGCGGCCAGTTTCAGCGTCATTTTAGATTATTGGGCCCACTATTTTTTTTTCAGATGTTTTTTGAAAAATTCAATTTAAAATATGAATTATTGGTGCGACATAGCACTTCACAAGTTTTATTTTTTTTTTTTTTCATTTTAATCAATTTGAATTTTTTTCAATTTTCACCAAAGCAACGTTCTATTATCTTGAGCTCCAAGCGCTCAACGTGTTACTCCATCCGGACATCAATTCCCAAAACATAATATAAATAGTTAAATTTTGATAATTTAACTTGTTTCATAGTGACCCGTGATAGACATTTGATAATGATAGTAGTGCTGCATACTTGTCAATAAATCATTCAATATAAAAAATATAATTATAAAGCTATATACAAAAAAATTTTCTTTTATTATTTGACTTATATAACTATAAACATATTGACATAAATTATGAACCTATAAATACATTGGTTTTTTTTTTATGTAGAAAATCTTTACTGTTAAATATTTATATGTTAATAATTTTAGTCGATAAAAATTATCTTTAAACAAGATGAAGATTTGTTATATGAATCTCCCGACTATGAATAAAACAATGGTGCTCATTAAGTGACAATGCTATTAGTCCATAAGTAAAAAAACTGATGCCTGAAAAAAAAAATAACATTTGTTAAACTAATTATTGACTTTTCATGAATAAAAAAAATAAAGCATAATATAAATACGATTGTTACAACGCATACATAATTGAATGAGTAAACCATATATTAGATATTCTACGGAAATAACATCAGATTTGATTGCATCTCTATGTAACGACACTATCCACCAAGAGATAAATAATATTTCTCCAACGTATAAAGTTAGGTAAAGTATTTTACATATCATCGATTCCTAAAAATGAAAAAAAAATCAATCGGTATTATGAAAAAAAAAAAAAAACTAAGTTATAAAAATATAATATTCCATTTCTAACAACTAACTTTTATCACATGAATAAAGCCCAATAAATTAACAATAAGAAAAAACCAAAAAAAAAATTGCTGCTTTAATATGTCATTTTCTGATAATGACATTATATCATACTCAGTGTGAATTTTCGGATTATCTATATTATTACAATGTATCTTCAATGTCCCATATTGACCAGTATGTTTAACCACTAGTGGAAACAACAGAACTGATATCTAGAAATGTAAAAAGATTTATTTACTATGTTGTTGTTGTTGTTGTTGTTGTTGTTGTTGATTCTATAGACTGTTAATTTACTTTAAATTTAGTCATTAGAATATTATGTGATATTAGTATATGATATATTATGATGTATACTTACAACGCCATAAAGTGAGAAACATATCGCACGACGTCGGCATAGAATCTATAAAACATATAATTAAAATTATTAAAAAATGATTGATTATACAGCAAGATTTTATATATAGGTATATTTTTTGTTTGTCAAATCAATTAAAATTTTTTGTAATTCTCAAATCAATAAAATATTTATTATTAATTTTAAAATATAATAAAGATAGATAATTTAAATTTAAATGATAATTATAATTTGCGAATGTTCGATCAATTTTGAATGTATTGAACTAACCTTTACAGGGGGAACTTGTGACATTACGCAAGATCAAGATTATAACACGTATAACCACGTTGGCAAGTTGTATGTTGTTACTGAAAAATATCAACTATATATTTTTATCTAATGCTGTAGCTCACTCACTATATGTATGTTTAGTTCACAAACTACACTGCCAAAATAATCAAAAAAATTGATAATAATTATCTATTTAATAAAAAGACTATGTTTTTTTGCACATGTATTGTGACAAGTTCTAAAGATTAATAATTATTATGTATTGTGACAATGGGACATATTCTAAAGGCAGCTAGAGGTAGCTAAGGAAAAGGATGTAGCATAGTTTTTCAACAAAGTTCTATGCCATAGCACTTTGGTCACTATATATCACCAAAAACTCACTAAAAAATGGCCGCTGAGGACTATGCTGGAAAAATGCTGCGTGCAGCATTTTGAGCATAGTTCTGCTAACTTCACACTCGTTTTTTTAGATGCAGCCAACTTTGAAAAAAAAAAAAAAAGGGGCATTTATAGCTTCTTTGTTGTTCTTTGTTTACAGTTGTTTACAGTCTACATTAATTGATTGATTGACTGTCAGAATATCGTATTGTCATTTGTCAACAAGAGTAAACAAATAAAAAAGGTTATGCGTTTAATTATTTTTTGTTGTGATTTTACGAATGTTGGTAGAGCTGGAATCATTTCAATAAACGATTATAACGCCACCCTATAGCCGTCATGGCTGAACTATTTCTACCCAAGCGCTATGCCATACAAGAAGACTAGAGATACAGGAGAAGTAACTCCCTATCTCAATGCATGTAATATCTTTCAGCCAATTCCCGTGAGGCTAGTAGCTGTCAAAGCGAATTTAGCGTACAGCATGGTTCAGCGCATTGTATATTTATTTCTTATTTTTAATGCGCAGCTTACACATACATACATACATTAATTGGTTTTCGACATTAATGTATGTATGTATGTGTAAGCCATGCTGTACGCTAAATTCGCTATGACAGCCACTAGCCTCACGCGAATTGTCTGACATATTCGAGGCGAGTTACTCCTCCTGTATCTCTAGTCTTCTTGATGCCATAGAACTTTTTAGAAAAACTATGCTAGTCGACCAGGGCCTTAAGGACTGCAAGAAATCCAGTGATGGGTAATTCGATGATTTTTGGAGTATCATACAATCATACGTATGATACTATATGATACGTATGATATGTATGATAGTCGCAATTGCCCTCTTTTTTTTATAAAATAAAGTAAATCACAAGGCCCTTGTCGACTAGCATAGTTTTTCTAAAAAGTTATATGGCATAGCGCTTGGGTAGAAATAGTTCAGCCATGACGGCTGTAGGGCGGCGATATAATCGTTTATTGAAATGATTCCAGCTATACCAACATTCGTAAAATCACAACAAAAAATAATTAAACGCACAACCTTTTTTATTTGTTTACTCTTGTTGACAAATGACAATACGATATTCTGACAGTCAATCAATCAATTAATGTACACTGTAAACAACTGTAAACGAAGAACAACAAAGAAGCTATAAATGCCCCTTTTTTTTTTTTTTTTTCAAAGTTGGCTGCATCTAAAAAAACGAGTGTGAAGTTAGCAGAACTATGCTCAAAATGTAAAATATTTTATCATTCTTTATTATTAAAATTTTTTAAATATTATTATATTTTTTATTAATAATAACAATTAAGTTACAATTATCTTTATTATATATTTAATATATAAAAATATATTTTTTTTAAATGAATATTTAAATGTAATGGCATATTTAATTCTATCCCTCCAATAGAAAAATTCAGCAAAAATTTCACGCATGCGTTTTACATTCCAGTGATTTAATTGGTCCAAAAAATATTCAGCCATCTTTATATTTTTTTCTAATTGATCAACAGCTGCTGCTGTCTTCAGTCGATAATCATGACTAAAATATTATTAATATCAAAATAAATAATGAAAACAAATTAAATTAAAATCAAAAATTAAATAATTCCTAATTAATCTCTAATTTTATTACCAATATTCTAATATTATTTTCAATACTACAATTCACTAAAATACCTGAAATTATCAACACTAAAACAACGATACATATCGAATCAAAAATGTCATTTGTTATCGTTTTCATTATTCGATATATAATATATCGATTATGAGACAGATATCATTGAGTATCGCGCATCTTGAATCTTGATGTGAGTGTTGCTGATTATACGGAATTATCCGTATAATACGCGTATTATACGAAAATACGTATAATATTCCAAAAATGCAAAAGAGCCCAACACTGCTGTGCACCAACATAAAAAAAAAATAAACAAAGTACCAAAAAGATATTATTTATTTGAAAAAAAATATAAAAAGATACAGCTTATGTGTTTTTATATGGTATGCTTTTAAACTTGACAGTTGACTGTATTTATCAAGAGACAGTTGGTCCATAAACGTGTGGTACAATCGATCTAAAATTTAAAATTTCAGTCAAGATTAGGCGGTAAACATCTAACCCAACATCATCACAAACATTATCTTAGAAGGTAAGACCGGTTCTTTTTTTTTTTTTGTATACCTGAAAACATAAAATCATTTCATTTTATTTACTAAATAATTACTGTCATTATTATTTTTATATAAAAAAAAATCACAAAATTTTTTACAATTTTTAATCACTCATTTAATTTTATTTATTTAAAAGTACAAACACTATTATAATTATTATAATAATTTATAAGTATAAATTACGCAGTCCATTTAAGACATCTTGTATCAAGATGAGTACCTAAACATTTTGTACTACAATATCGAGCTCCACATGGTATACAAGTATAATTACTTGGAAAACCACAAACAGCACAAAAATGTCTTTCAGGAAATTTCGATGGTGATGCTTGAGCAGATGAATAATTTGGTGGATTTGGATTATTATTAGAATCTTCTTCAACAAGCTGAGTAAACGTTTTACGAAAACGTTGTTTATAATAATCAGCTGAACGAGCTTTTTTTTTTCTTGGTCCAAATCTACCATCTAAAGATTCTTGAAATTTTGGTACTTTTTTGCTCATTACTGAAAAAGAAAAAAAAATAAAATAACATAAGTAATTTATAGTTATTTAAAAAAATATTATAGTAAAATAATTACTAACCAAGATCAGCGTGAGGATCATCGTGAAAATTATCAAGTTCTAATGCATCTAAAGCCTTTTTTTGTCTTCTTTTTCTTGCAGCATCATCAAGCACTCTTTTTTGATAAGAATCTTTAATTCTACCTGATTCTCTGGCTGCCATTTTACTTATTAATTATTTAAGCTTATAGTTAACTTTTAATATTTTAATTTTACAATCCTTTATCAGCCAATGAAAATGACATACGATCCATAAGTTCATCAACTTTAGCTTCTAATACGTCTAATATATCAGCTGATATAAACAAATGTGTCTCGTCAAGATCTTGAAGTATAAATTTTCTTCCTAATGTTTCAGTATCATCCAGATAAAGAAGAAATTGTTTCATAGCAGGATCGCTAAAAAAAAATTGTTGAAACATGTCAAAAAAACGTGTATCTATTGATGAAAAAAAATCAAGAATATTGGAAATATTTTATGATACACAAGAATTTTATAATCTTAAAGATATTGAAAATATTGCTTCTAAGGAAAAAGGAGTTGTATTGCAAACTGTCAAAGATGTACTTCAAGCACTTGTTGATGATGGTTTAGTTAAAACCGAAAAAGTTGGATCTGCTAATTATTTTTGGGCTTTTCCAGGGTTATTATTTTTTTTAATATTCAAATCTATTTATTATTGATAAAACTTTAAACGTTTATAATTATATATTTATATTGTTTATTTAGAGAAAAAATAACAACATTGAAACAAAAATGTGCCGAGTTGGTTAATTCAAATATTGGATTAAAACTAGAGTTGGAAAAAATTCAGTTTGAAATAAAAACAAATCAAGTAAGATTAAAAAAAAAAAAAAAAAACCAATAATAAAAACAGAAACAAAATAAATAAATTAATTGTTTAATTTTAGGTTGGTAAAGAAGACACTGAAGAAAGAAAAAAAATTTTAGAAGAATTAGAAACATTACAAGAAAAAGAAAGTAAAATAAAAGAATTAATGGTACAATTTAATGATAATGATCCAGAAGTTATAGCTAAAATATCAAAACGTGCTGAGGTATTTATAATTTTATTATATTTTTTTATTCAATTTCATTTAATTCATTTGGTATATTTTTTAAATAATTATTAAAATTTTAGGAATATAAAGCAGCAGCAAATGTTTGGACAGATAATATTTATGCTATACAAAGTTGGTGTAAAAATAAATTTGATATAAGTGAAGAAACACTCAACAAACAATTTCGCATACCAGAAGATTTGGATTATGTCTCGTAAAAAACATATTGTTTTACATTTTTTCTTTGTAATTATTTAATTGTTATTACTATTAACTTACCATTCAACTAATATTCCTTTTCTAACATTCACCATGTTTCACAATTGTTTCATAAAAATTAATAAACAACTCCATTTATTTAATTTTGAGGTTATGTTACTTTTTTTTATAAAAAAACTTTCCGACGTTTTAATTTTCTCTCTTTGTTTAAATGATAATTCTAAATAATTCAATGTTGTTAATTAAATGTATAGTACAGTATAAAATCATACTATGTTTACACTTATAACTAATGTAAATAATAATATGGTTTACAATCAAAATAGCATAGAAGAGTACTTGGAATCAAAACAGATAAAAAAAAAAAAAAATGGAATCACTTGGAACAGAGAAAGAGAAAAAAAAATATACACATGCGCATTGATAATCTCTGATGTTTATGGTCAATTCTGTGTTTACCAACAGTAGAAAAACAATTGAAAACAATGACATATAAATTATATAAATATTTTAAAAAAATTTTATTTCAAGAAAAAAAAATATATAAAAAGATAATATGTGTGTTCAACACACAAATATACTGCTCATAAGTAGAACAATAAAAAAACAAACAAAAATATTGCTAAATGATTTGTTTTTTTTAATTTTTTTGTGACAAATTTATTGATTTGTTATTGTAATATTATCATAAGTTGTTCCATTTATAAGCCGCTCAAAAGTTTCAGTATCATTTGCCATATTTAGATAAGGAATTGTCATATCAACATCTGTCTGATCAAAAACACCAAATGAAGTTATAAAAACATTAAGTATTGTAACAAGAAATATACCAATAACAGTCCAATTATTAGCACGATTAGCATGATGAACTTCAGCATCTTGTTTAACATCATAACGACTGTTCCAAATGAGTCCAATACCAACACAAATTTGAAGCATCAAACTCAATGATATCATCATTAATGATGCCAAAAAAAATGGATGTTTTTTAGATGATAAAATATAACGAAGTTGATTTGCATTTGCTGATATTAATGCAAGATCCATCATACCTTGTGCCAATGTTTTTTTTTGTTGATAAACATTTACATCAAATGATACAGAACCAGGTGGTGAGTATGGACTCAATGGTCTTGATATAATACCATTTTCTAAACTTCGATTATCTTCATGTAGTTTTGGTGTTTCCAAATCATCAATTTCAGTTCCATAACTTTGTCTTGGATTATAATTGTTATTAGTCTCAGGAAATGTTGATGTTTCTGATAATTCTTGGTGTCTTAGTTGCATTGACATTGTCTCTAAATTGTCATTACCATGAATTTCTTTTTTTCCATTCATCATAAATTTTAATATAAAAATGCAAATAGCTGACTAAATATTTTTTTTTTTTAATAAATATATATATTATTATCAAACAGCTTTAAAATAATTATAATTTATTTTTATTTTTATCTCAAAAAAATTAATATTTTAAATAACTTGCTGTGATAAATAAAATCAATGACACTTTTTTTCACACCCACTTTAAATTTATTATAACAATAAGCGTTTATTTTTTATATAAATTTGTATTTTTTTTTTAAGACGTGGCTTTGATCGTTGGTCGAGAGAGTCTGGTCAAATCGCATGAATCGCCCAAAGTTTTTTCAAGGCCAATAAGTCTGTTCGGGTCAATGCTACTGTTGTGTTACTCAGATGAGAGGAGCCAACCGATTAAGGCTTGATTAATATTATTATTTGATGACGTGTATTAGTGATCTATCCTCCAAATACAGAAAAATAAAAAAATATGATCATTATACGTATTTAAAAGATTTTTTTTTTCAGGTCACCTTCACAAAGTCATTATAAATTAATCATGATTTCTTTTGATTTACAACAATATTAAAAGGGTTTTTCATTTTATATTGAATTTATAAATAGATTTATTATTATTTTTATTTATTTCATCAAATTAATCATAAAAAAAATTATGTAGTTCATGCAATTTTGTAATAATAGCTTTTATGTTTCTTTGATAATATTGAATTCTTCTGGTTGTCAAGGAAAAAAACAATCTCCTTCTATTAAGACAGTCAATACGAAAAATTCAGAGTAATAGGTCAAGCTGATAACTCTATTTATAATAAAAAAAAAGCTGAATATATTTTTGTAAAAAAAAATTAAATTTAGTGATTGTATTATTTATTTACATGCAATCAAGACAAAAGTATTGTTTTCAGTGTCAAGATAGTTGGAAATTAAATGAACATCTAGAAGATAATAACACAGTTTCATATTTATCTGATTATCAAAAATATGGTGATTCATCAAAAAAACATAGTGAAAAACACCAAGCAATTCGTCAAAATTCTGTTACTAATAGATTTAAAATAGCAAAAAAACTTCATGATGTTAATCTTCAGCATCAACCTTTACCTGATAAAGTAGATGATTTAGCATTTAAAAATATTCGATTGTATCATACTAAACATCTCAGCAAATCTACACCTGATCTAACAGAAGATATTGATTTGCGTGGTAAACCAAGAAGTCGAAAAATACAAGGAAATAATCAGTATGGACCAAGTCTTGGTTGCAAAATACCCACAACCAATATGGACTTGGCAATATGTTGGGAGGCACCTATTAATCCGATATATGAACCATCTAAAACAGTTCATATTGATGGATCTGATGGTGGTCCAGCTCCAGCAATATTTGCTCTTGTTCAGCATGAAACAAAAAATGAAATAAACTACAAAACACCTGTCGAAAGATTTAAATCAAAGTTCAGCAATGTTAGAGATAACTGTCAATATAATCTTGATCATCATCAGCAAAATGAACAATTATCAAAAAATCAAGTAGAAGTTGACAAATTTAATGATAATATTTGTGATAATTTTGATTCTCTTCACATCAATGATTCTTGTCAACAAGTTAATTTAAAATCACCAATGAATATACGAGGAAAAAGTTATCAACCTCATAATTTTAATAATTGCAAAGAAAATCCTCCAAAAAAAATAAAACTACCAAGATCTATATATTCTGCACCAGCTTATCGAGATGGTTTAAATTATCGTAGAAATAGATTAGCAACACAGGTGATGATACCAAGACCCAGAACACCATATGCAAAACGTAATTTTTGTATTGATACATTGGCACCACCATTTAGCATTGTTGAAGGTAGTCGAGACAGTGATTATCCAGAACATTGGCGTCTTGCATCAGTATATCAACAGTCTTATAGAAATCCAAAAAAAAATCCAATATGATTTATTATGTAGTTTAGTTGTTAAAATAATAGTTGATTTATATGTATTATTATTTATTATAGATAATATGTTATATTTTATAGAAATTTAAATTATGTTCTAGATAATTTATTTGTTGATGTCTTATTGAAATAAATATATAGAAAAATAAAATAAAATAATTTAACTGTTTAATTCATTGTTGTTTTTTTAGATTATACTCAAAATTGTTTTTTGTATTGTCAAATTTAATTATAGCCATTAAAAAAATGAGTAAATATAGCAATTACTCATTAATTTAAAAAAAACAATAATTGAATAACATATCTTTTTGTTATTATAATTTTAGACAGGTTTATTGTAAGCTTCAAAGAACTCACATCAGTAATAATTTAGTATATAAATATTGGTATAAATATGCAAAAAATTAAAAACAAAGATATAATAATGATAATAAAGAAAGTCACGAGGTTTGATAACATAAATGGTTTTTGTATACTTGGATGATTGTAATACGCATGCGTTAATATTGATGGTGATGATCAGTGATGATGATGTGTTTAAATGTTTATGATGATTGATCAGCTGAGAGGATATTCATTTCAATCAGAAAGAAAATTTTACATTCTTGACGTAGTTTTTTCAAGTAATTCAATTGATCGTGTCGATACAAATGAAAAACACAAACAACATAAATTGCATACAAATACTTGAAGGATTGTTTAAATAATTGAACAACAATAATGGTAAATAATGATGAATCTGATAACTGTCAGATTAACAATGACAATGATGATATTTCTCATCAGCTGCCAATTGAGGTATTATAATTTTAAATAGTTATTTTTTAATATTAATTTTACTTGATTATTTTAATAATATAAAATTATTTACAATAAAAATAATAACAGGTTATCATCCACATGATGTCGTATCTGTCAGTAGCAGATAAAATGTCAGCTGGACTAGTTTGTCATCAATGGCATGAAGCATCATTAAGTACAAAATTTATAGATAAACAAGCACTTGTTATAAATCGTGAAAAAGATAATTTACAAATTGTCATGAATATATTATCATTATCACAAAGATATTTTTATCATTTTATATTTGAAGAAGTTGAAGTTAAACGTTCATCATTAATTTGGAATAAATTTGGAGCAACAATGAAAAGTTTAATAATGGTAAATACATTTGTTTTTTTTTTTTTTTGAAATCTTGATAAATTAGCAAATAATTAAATAAAAAAAAATAATCTTTTTTCAAGGTTTGTTGTGATCTGAGTGAAAGAACTTTAGTTAATATATTAAAACACTGTAAAAATCTTCAAACACTTCATATTAATGATTGTCGTGAGTGTTTAATGTCTGGTTTATTGTTAGATGATAATAATGATATTAAAGAATTATCAGAAAATTTTCATAATTTAAATGAACTGAGTCTTGCATCAAATCGTTATTTAAGTGATGCATTATTTAATAGATTTGTATCAATATGTCCAAATTTACAATCATTGAGTCTTATGGATTGTCAAATATCATTTCATTATGGTTTATATAAAAAATTTTATCCAGATACAAATTCATTGAATCAACAACAACCATCAGAATCAGTACTAACATTTTTAAATATATTAAAATATATAAAAAAACAATCTAAAAAAATTAAACATTTAAATTTTGGTTGTACACTTATTGATAATAGTGCACTTGATACACTTTTAACTGTTGATGATTTAAATTTAGAAACGTTAAAATTACGTTCATGTGATCAATTAACATATACTGGTCTTCGTTCATTGATTTATCAAAAAACACTTAAAGTACTTGATATTAGTTCATGTGCACGTGTTACTGATGCAACTCTATTATGTATTTGTCAAAATCTTGAAAATATTGAAAGTTTAAATATTCGAAGATGTAGAGCTGTTACTGATACTGGTATATCACAAATACGAAATTTAAAAAAATTAATTGAACTTGATATATCAGCATGTGATCAATTAACTGGTTATTCTATAACTCATGGACTTTGTCAAATGGAAAATAATAATAATTTAAAATCACAAAATCATGATAATAATGATGATAAAGAATTAAATATAACTAAACAAGAAAAAACAAATGAATTATGTATTAATAATAATTTACGTGTATTTTCAGCAAATGCATTGAATTTAGATGATAAATCAATTGAATGTATTGCAAATTGTTTTCCAAATTTAACAAATTTAAATCTTGGTCATTGTTTTATTGCTGTTACAGATAAAACAATACAAAAAATCTTTGAAAAATTAATTTTATTAAAAATATTAAAAATTAATCGTTGTGATAAAGTTAGTGATGCTGGAATAACTGGTATGGGAAGTAAACATTATGAAAATAAATCAACAATAAAAATTGATAAAATAACACCAGATTATAAATTAAGAATTTATCTTGGATCAACAGTTGAAAAAGAAATTGTTCGTGATGCTAATAGAAAAAAAGAAGTCATGGAAATGTGTGAAGATATTAATTCATCATTAGATTTTGATATTTTACCAGGTTTTTCATTAATTCGTTTAAGAGGATTAACAGAATTAGATTTAACTGGATGTAATCGTGTAAGTGATGTTAGTCTTAAACATGCATTTACATTTCCAGAATTAAAAATACTTGATTTAAGCATGTGTCAACAGGTAAAATAATAATTTATTAATATAAAGCTAATTTATAATTGTTTTTCATTTTTTAAACAAATAAATAATTAATAATTTGTTTGTTGTCAGATAACACATGTAGGACTTGATTATTTGACGAAAAATAATCAAGCAATTGAAGATTTAAATCTTTCTCAATGTCACAATATTACAGACATTGGTATTCAATATGTTGCACAAAGATTACATCGATTAAAACGTTTACATTTTAGTGTAAGTATTTTTTTATTTTTATTTTAAATAATATTCAATACAAGTTATTCTTATAAATATTTTTGTTCTTAATGATTATTATTTGTTTTTTTTTTTTACACTTTTGTAGAGTTGTTCACAACTGACAGATCGCAGTCTTGATTCAATAAAACTATACTGCAAAAGTCTCAAATACTTGGATGCACGTTTTTGTCGTGGTATTTCACTTGCTGCAATTGAAAGTTTGAATTATCTACATGTCAAGTATTCTGATTAACGTGATATTTTATGGCCAAATAATAAATCTTCTTTTATCTATATTGTTTAATTTGTTTAAAAGTATTATAGAAAATTTATTTGTCACGTTATTAATTTCTTTGTATAAAAAAAAAATTTGTTGAATATTTTGCAATCAAAGAAAAATATATTTGAAATGTTAAAAACTTATTTTTAGTATTGTTTATTCAAATAATAACAACAATTTTATCATAATTATTTTTATTATTATTTATTATAATATCAAAACTTTTTTAGTCTGTTTTTTTTTAAAACTTATCTCTTTTAAGCTTATCAATGAAAATTAATATTTTGTCAATTGGTTTATTTGTGTTTTATTAATGATAAAAATCTATATCACAAATATTTACTAAAAAAAAATGTATTAAAATTGTTTTGATTATTATTCATGTTTATGGAATATTTTAAAATAACAAATTAATTTTCTCACATAAAAATATTAAAATTGAATAAAATAATTTTTTTTTGTTCAATATTCAACAATTAATAAGTATTTGAATTATTACGTAAACAGTATTTTATTGAAAATAAAGCATTGAATAATACAATAAATATTTTTTATGATTTTCAGCATTTAACTTTTGATAAGATTAAATTATAATCAAGGACATGAGTTGTTGAGAAAAAAATCATATACAAATAAATATATTTCATTTACCAATTATTATTTTGACTCATATTATTTGTTTAAATTTTTATTTTTTTTAACAGTGAAAAATTTGTTAATTATTGTTTTACGTATTAAACTTTTGAACATATATTTTTATTTTATAATAAAGTTTACTCAAACAATAAAAATAAGATAATTAATTTTTATATTTTTTCATTAACTTTAATTTAAATATCAGTCGAATTATTAAAAAAATATTTTTATATTAAACAAAACAAATTCAAACGTATTTTATAGTTATAATATTTTTTAATAATTTAATTTTTATTCCCCAGACATTTAAATAAAAAAATACGGCCACTATTATTCAACTTATAATTTAATAAAATTAATTAAAACAAATTATAATGTCTCGGGGATTGCAAAATTAAATTTGTTTATTCTTTTTTTTTTTACTGTTAATTTTATTATTATTATTATTATTATTTATTTAAAAACAAAAGGATAATACATATTAATCCTTTAGTATAATATTTTAATATACGTATGTATACGGTTTAAAATTGGTTGCCCGCATCCAAAATTAAATAAACGCCAAAAATAGATGATAATTTTTACAATTCAATAATTTAAAATTTTCATTGTTTTTATTATTAATTTCATGGCAAAATTAAATTTATTGTGATACAAAATAAAAAAAAAATTATAATAAATAAAATAAATGGTTGAATTTTTAAAAATTAGAATTCATTCAATATTATTTTTTTTAATTTTATAATGAAATTTAATTGACTAATATTGATAAAAACTCCAAGTAAAAAAGAAAAGGAATTTATCTTTAAACTTATTTTTTTTCTCAGTTATGATAATTTTGTGATGACTGTAATAAATAATAGCATAAAATTACTTGAAAATTATTATCATTATTTATCAAATTATGACTTTTATGTATTTTTTTTTATTGATAATATCCTAATTTTATAATATTTAGTAACTATTATAATTTGTCAAAAAATTTTTTTTTTCTTTACTCCCCAGTTTTTCCAATATCTTGACAGGCTAAAAAGAAAAAAAAAAAAAAAAAAACGATTGACTTAAATGTATCAGTTAAATTAACAACGAATGTTTGCATGATCACTTTGTAATATAATTACTCGATTTAAAATTTTTTTATAATAATATAAAACTGAATCTATTTAGGTAATTAAATTGAAAAATAATTAAATAAATAAACATCCAATTATAAATATTAATTAAATTTAATTAAAAAATACGATTTGTTTTTTTTTTTTTCTTTTAGTATAAATTGTTTTTAAAAAAGCCGAATTTTTTTTTATTTTTATTTTCTACAAAATTTTTCACATTTATTTTTGGTATATTGTTATACAGTACAATGTTATTTGGAAAAATATTACTAATTATGAAAATATTATTGACAATAATTATTGTTATTGAATAAATAACAAAAAAATAATTTAATTGAGCAAAAAAAAAAAATTATTGATCTGCAATCATTCGTATACGCTATTGTATGTTATTTGTATTTTTATGTTATTCATACAAATGTTTATAATACATTAATAATAATAATATTAATGAACAAATAATTAAAAAACCATTTCACATTGTTTGAAATGATAATAATAATTTATAACGGTTGAATAGACAAACTAAAAAAATAATAATAATATTAATAATAATAAACTGGTTAATCAGTCAACTCAATTTTGATATATCACAATAAGTATAAAAAAAATATATATGTGAGACAAAAAAAAAAGAAAAAAAAAATAGTATATTTTTATTGATAACAAACCAAACTCACCATAGAGTATACGTTAAAATAATTTATGAATTTCCACTTTTATTAGCATTTGCATCAGACAGTAGAGATTCAACCAATAATGCTTTGCTGTCTTCTAAATTTAATGGATCCTGATTGTAACATTCAGTGAGTGCTGATGTTCCAACTGGTGATGAGTTATCAATATCATTAAACATAGCTTCTGAAAAATCTAAAAGGCTTGGAGTTGGATTGTATGCCATTAATTCGCCACCAGCTAAAAATTTAAATATTTTATATAAATTTTTTATTCAAATTTTAATTAGTTTTTTTTTTAATAATAATGATAATAATAATACAAGTTTTATTTTACCATTTTGTTGTTCTTCAGAATTACCCTCACGTGAAATTATATCAAAATCAGGATTCATTGGAAAATCATCATAAGATCCCATTAAATCATCATTACAACTCAACTGCAATTGAAAATTTAAACAAAAACAATTTTAAATATTATATATTAAGAATAATGATTATAATAAATCAATTATATTTTTTTGCTAATTAATAATACATACCACGCTGAGAAGTGCACTGGCATCTAAACTTTGAAATTCACCTCGCATACATTGATCACGTATCATATCAATATTAGCTTGAACTTCGTTAACATGTGAGCCAATTTCTTCTCTGTGTATTTCATAAATTAAATATTAGTATGTATATAAATTTTTTTTTCTAAATTATAAAAAAAAAACTAAAATACAATCAATAACTTTATGAGTTGGATTAGTTTTGTTTTTTAGATTATTGAATTTTAATTAAAAAATATTTTAAAAAAATGTAAAATTATCCAAATAATAAAATAATTCATAAATTAATAAAATTGGTATTGGAAAAGCCTCGATTTCACAAAAACCCATGGTTTGATTTTAACTTACATAGGTCCTAACCTGATATCTGAATCAGTTCCTGACAAGGTATTAATACAACTCAATGACAAATCTTGTGTTTTAT
Source organism: Lysiphlebus fabarum (assembly GCA_011426435.1). Classification (NCBI taxonomy): domain Eukaryota; kingdom Metazoa; phylum Arthropoda; class Insecta; order Hymenoptera; family Braconidae; genus Lysiphlebus; species Lysiphlebus fabarum. The sequence continues at coordinate 98,735 of WSYQ01000312.1, read as the reverse complement.
CACTAGATCCAGGATTATTTTGATTAAATTGTTGAGTGTCTGACAGTGATCCACTTGCACCAAAAGTATTGGGTTTTTCCATATCAGGAATAATGAGCATATTATCCAAATTTACATCATCAGTATCATTTGTAATTAAATCATCATGATCAGTATCATGATCATCATTATTATTATTATTATTATTATTATCATTATCATCATCATCATCATCACCATCACCATCTTCATCACTGTCATTTTGTTCAGACATTTTATTGATATTTGCAGCCATTGCAGCAAGTTTTGAACTTCTAACTGTCTTCATTGGTATTGGTTTTGCTTTAATTGGTACTGATTTTTTGTCCTTCATCTTTTGTGGTATTATTGGTACTTTTTTGACGTCAAGAGCTTCTTCTCCCACTTCTTCATCATCCAAATTCATTTCGACCATTAGTGTTTCTTCCCTAAAAATCGACAAAGCGATTTTTTTTTCCAGATTCGAAATTATTTGTCATGAGCGATATTAATTGTTTATATTTAATTCAAGAGTCATTAATTATATTCAAATAAATCACTAATATAACTTTTTAAACTCGATGATAAAATTTTAGAATAATGAATTATAAATTTTAATATACGTGCAATTATTTTTTATGTTTTTATTTTTTTACTTTTTCAATTAAAAGTCTATAAAACATTTCTATTGATAAAGAAAAATTATTTTAATATAAATAAATAATAACTTATTATATAAATTTGATCATCGAGAAAAAAAAAATGAATCAAAAAATTAAAAATAACGAGAAATAAAAAATAAAGCAGTATAGAAATTTCTGAGTAAATATTTTGAATATAAAAAAAAAACAAAAATGTTATTATTATTTTAATGTAAAAAACATTTTTTTTTTAAATCACTGATATTTCTACTTTTTTATTTAATTCTTTTAAAATAAAAATTTATTCTATTTTTAGAAAAAAAAGCAATTAACATTGGCATTATAAATATAAACTCAAAACAATAAATATTTTTTTTGATTGTTTAATTTATTTGTTAACAATAGCAATTCTAATAAATACATTTTCTGAGTATAAAACTCGTTTAAAAAAATTAAATAAAAAAACAAAACATTGAAAGTTCTCAGTAAAATATATTTTGAAAAGACCTTATTTAAAATTTAGAGTACAAAGGTCATAGTTTTGTTAATATTAAGAAAGTGATATCAGTCAACCAGTGAAAACAAAAACTCAATGAAATTAATAAAATAAATTTTGTCTTTTAAAAATTACTTCATGCATTATTGAAAAAAGATAAAAAATTAAAATTCTACAATATTAAACATTGAACAACATCAAATTTTTATAGAAAAAAAAAAAGAAAAAAAAAAAAAATACAAATAGTAACCTGAGCTGTTCTCCAATATCTGTTGGTGGGATCGTTATTTTCACTGGCACCTTGTGTTTCCTCCTAGTAATGTTTAAATGGTTATGTTTATATAAATAAAAGTTATTTTTTGAAAGAAAATTTTGATTTCTTGTTTTTGAAATTGAAATTTTAGATAATTCTGATTTTTCGACTTTATCAACACGAAATAGAAAAAAAAAAAAAAAAACAGTTGATTTACCAGCAATTTTCTTTTAATAAAATAATTTGATAAATATATTTGAAGAAAAAAATTATTAATTTATCAAATTTAATTAATATCAGTGATTCAAATGAACTATTATTCAAATTTTCTACTCAAAAAAATTTTAATGGAATGAAGTAGCGTAAAAACAAAAAAAAAAACCCAAACAATTGTTAAAAAATAGTATGAAATTTTTTGTTAATAAAAAACAGTATTAGTTTTGATTCATTTCAATACTTTATTAAATTACTGTTATTATTTGTTATTCTAAATTATTTAAATATTACGTCGAATACCATGGGTTCAGAAAAAGAAAAATTATAATTATATAAATTTTAACATACTTTCTTTTTGGCTTCAAAAGATGTTTACGTTTTGGACTTATTACCGGTGTTTGAAGATATTCATCATCATCGTCATTATCAACAGCTAATGATTGTTCAATGAGTTGTTCTGATTCTTGAATTTCATTATCCAATATATCATCAGTAGACTTGGGACTTTGTACTGATGGATAATGATGATTTTCCAATATTCTAAAAAAAATTAAATTCATAAAAATATTAATTGTTTTTCTACAACCCTCTTTTAACATAATATTGATTTGTAAAAAAAAATTTCATCAACAAGCAATAAGATAACAATAAAACAATATATTTTTACATGGAAATTTACAAATATAAATTTAAAAACAAACATCAACTTCATATCTTTTTTTAAATTGTTATCAATTAATTAAAATTTTGAATATTTCATCAACACATGGATAATAAAAATTTAAAAAAATTAATAAACATTAAATATTTAATGCTTTACTATTTTAACAATGCGTAATAGAAAATTACGAAGCTAATTATTTGCAAATACGAGAAGATTTTTTAATAGTTTGAAAAATAAATAAATTTGTCAACAAAAAAAAGATGAAAATCATGATTAGCATGTTATGTCAGATAAAACTTTTGTTCAGGAGAAAATGATTAACAAAAAAAAAAATAAGATGTAATTTAATAATAAAATAACTTACTCTGCAACAATGTATTCTGAATCCAAGTCTGTATTGGGATCAGTTTCATGTAACTCATGAATAACTGGACCAGTTGGTGATGTTCCAGACTATATTTAAATTAAAAAAAAAAAAAGGGTTATCATTAAATGTATAATTTTATAAATATGATATATTAAACAAAAAAAAATAAATAAATTATTAAAATATTTAAACATACTTTTGAAGTTTTTGCTTGTTTGTGACGTTGATGTGAATCAATCATCAATGGATATCTTCTTTTCACAGATAATCCACTGTTTCTATTAGGCTGAACAAGTGTTACCAAAAAATGTATCAATTTATTAACAATTTCTTGTTGTTTTGCATGTTTTCTTCTTAATACAGATATTTCTCGCCATAATGATTCATTTTGTTGTTTCATATGTCCTAATTTTGAGTCTAAATGTTCTTGTTTACCTCGCATTGTTCTTACTTCAGCCAATACTTTATTCATAACTTCAGCTTTAATTGGTGGATGAGAATCTTGCATTTTATTTGATGCAATCTAGGACATAAATGTCAAAAAATTAGACACATTTTAATAATTATAATATATTTTCATTTTTGTTTTTTTTTTTTTTTTCTTCAATCTAGAAATGTAAATTACCTTTCTTTTAATGTGTTCTAATAAATAAGGATGATCTTTGACAAAATATTGATGAGCAAATTCCATTTCATCCCTGTCACATTTTAATCCTCCCAATTCAACTGATACTTTTTTATGAAAACCATCTAATTTTAAATAATAAATATAAAATTATTATTTTTTTTTATCAAAACAATTAATAATGTTATAATTTAAAGATTGATCAAACAATATTTATACTTACACATATTTAATTGTCGTACAAAACTGGCCATATTATTGTGTTTATAATAGTGTGGTAATAAATCACGAGCAAATTGTGCTGGATTTCTGATGAAAAAACTTCTGCCATTCTAAAATTAAATAATAAAATTTAACATTCAGATATATTGACATTTTTTTTAATAATATAAATAAAAATATTGACATTGTGATTACATAATATCAAAATAATCCAGTCATTTAACCAAAATAATTTTTTTTATTTTAATAAATAAATTTGCAGTTATATTATCCAAAAATATAAATTATTTTTTCTTTTTTTAAGCATGTTTTAGTAAAATAAAAATCAAGTGAATAAATAGTACATAATGATAATAATAATAACAATAATAATATATTTGATAGAAAAAAATAAAGGTTGAGCTGAATGATCGTAGGAATTTTCCACAATTTTCAATAACAAAAACATTAGTATTCATAACTAAATGACAAGAATAAAAAAACAACATTTAAACATGATGAACAACTATCAGCTTAATGTAAATATAAAATATTTTTCATCATTTTAATGTTGAAGGTTGTATATTTTTATTTATAATATTAAGGTAATACAAAAAGAAAAAAAATAAAAATAAAAAAAAAAAAAAACAAATCCACTTGACAACAAAGTCTTATTGAATGTGTTATATATGTGGACTGTATAAATAATAGATATATTTCAGGGTGTAATGACAAATACATTATAATAATAAATATAATTACTTACAATTGACCAACAAATAAGCTCGTCAGTATCAGGATCTTCAACGAGTTTCCATAGTTTACCCAAAAATGCCGGGACGTTTGTTTCAATTTCCGTAACAGTACGCATTTTAATGTTAGAATTAATAATCTTATCAATTAATATTATTTCACAATTATTATGTATTAATATTTTTTCGTTTACACAGATTTCTTTGTTTTATTTATTTTTTTTTATACGTTATATCTAAGTCGTATCCCTCACCATATTTAACAGAAATGGCTGTCGCTATTTATTTGTAATGTCGCATTTATATTCGTATGACGAATGACGATGTTAGTATGTTTTTGTACGACTAAATCAGACTCAATGCGACTTTTACTACGGAAACTAAGGTTGGGTAAATATTAGTGATCTTGATGATTATACTTTTATGAGTATAATACTGCTTAAAAGTACAAAACACTCTTCATTTTTTACAGTGCGTACTACGGAAGCCCTGGGTAGCTATTCTTGACTCGATTATCCCACCTACATGGGATAACATGAAAACGCCTGAAAATGATTTAGTCGTTTGATGTAAACCATTGAGAAGGATACAAATTAAGCCAAAATTTTCATGTTTTGCGACAAAAAAGTTATCCCAGTCGCTCGGGATAACTTGCGGATAATCGAGTCAAGAATAGCTACCCTGGAGAATCAACTATAAAATATATTTATTTGTTTTGTTATTAAAAAATAATCAAAATGATTTAATTATATAATAAATAATATGACATAAAATTCAAGCTTGTCAATTAATGAAAAGAATCTGCCAGGACCTGCTCACATCTGTTGTAAATGGAGCCTCATGTTTGGCTACGTATATATGCCCTAAATTATAAAAAAAAAAAAAAATGGATGTAAATGCTGTGTGTTATTTACACAGCACACGAAAATCAACGAAAATGCTGTGTGTTATTTACACAGTACACGAAAATCAACGAAAATGCTGTGTGTTATTTACACAGCACACGAATATCAACGAAAATGGTGCTGTGTTACTAACACACGACAGTTGGCAGCACAGCACACACGATGGCACTCCAGGGCTTCCGTAGATTGTCTAGTAACTTTACGTGTTGCGCATACTCAGATCACTCAGAATTATGTCATCCATGTTTACAAGCGAATGTTAGCTTGTCGTGTCTAAAAACAACTAAATTATTTCCAGTTATTCCTGAAAAATTTAGTTTTTTCTGTTAATAAATTGACCAAGTCATAGAACTTTGTTGAAAAACTATGCTAGTCGACACAGGCCTTTAGAAAAACTTGCGTGTGGAAATACTGCTTCTAGAGTTTCATACTTTTATTTCAGTTACATACCTCTTTGATAGTATAATACTGTCTGAAGTATTAAACCTAAGAATTGACTGTTTACCCAACACTGTCGTTGATACACCGCTTCATAATACATACAAACACATACGTAGTATTCGCATCATACATACATATTTTAGTTATTAACAGCCTTAAATTTAAGACATGGCGAGACAGACTTCTTATTTTAAGACAGTTAAACAATATTAAAACTATATTTGTAATTACTGGTGGTTGTAATGTAGACCTAATTTATATTAATTTAATAGATAATAGTTTGACATGTATTGAAAAAATATATTAAACAATGGAGTTTGGAATATTTTCTGCTCGTACATCATCGAGTAGACTACGTTGTTGTATAGAAAGCTGTCGTTCTCGTTCAGATAAAAATTTGAACTTACGTTATCATATTTTTCCAAGAGAAAATGAACCACATATTAGTATTATTAATTCATTTGGTAGTGTAGAAAAAATTGATAGATTTAAAGCATGGAAAAAAGCGTGTAAATTAGAAAATGTAACACGTTATACGAGAATCTGTTCATTACATTTTTCAAGAGATGATTACATACTACCTGGTAAAAATATAAAAATATAATATTACTAATTAGAAATAACATTTTTATAATAGCTGCTAATATATGTTACTATTTTATTTTCAGATATTCATACAAGTCGAAGACACCTAAAAAAAACAGCAATACCTAAATACAATTTAGATGATCAAGGAGTACTGAAAGATAGTGAAATTGGCAGTATAAATAATGAAAACTTTGATCAATCAGAAGAAAAAAATAATCAAGTTTCAGACGAAGAAATGATTATACCAGAAAGAGATGAAATTAGTAATGAAAATGAAAGTATTCTTGATGTAAAAACAGGAATACTTTTAACAGATAAAAATCAAGAAAATGAATCATACATAGAAGCGGTTATTATTGATGATGTTCAAGGTTCATCAAAAACACAAAATATGAACCCTTCATTGAATCAACTTTATTTTGCAATTCCTCCATCAATGATCGCACCAAATTTTATTACACCTACATTTGTTACTCAAAAATCTGTTAAAGATGCTGAAGCACAAGTAAATACTGATGATATTGTACCAAGATTTACAAGATTTATAACAACTGACAGTGAATTAAAAGTATCAACTGGTCTTGAGTCATTTGCTGTTCTCAATAAAATTGCAGATATTGTTAAATCTTCAAATGACTATAAATTTGAACAAACAACCAGCCGAATGAATACAAAAGATAGAATTATTATGACAACTATTTGGTTGAAACAAGATTTGTCATATTGTTTTTTATGTGTTATGTTTAAAGCATACTCACCACATAGAACTCAACAGGTTATATTTAATATGATCAATCTATTAGCTGACTGTTTAAAAGACATTGGTAGTAAACAAATTTATAGATTCCATAAAAGAAAGCAAACATTTAAAGTATTTGAAACAAAAGTTCAAGCAAGACTAGCACCAATCATTGATAATATTATTATTGTTGTATCAGCTATTTTAACTTTAAATTCTTATGACAGTAATTATTTTGACGACAACGATGATGATGATAGTGACATATAAGCATAACTTTAAAAGATTCAACAAAAGAAAAAAAAAATGTACAGTTTTACCATTTATGTTTAACATTATAACATTTTAATAATCATTTTTTTTTGTCATTTAAGTTACGTTTTCTATTATTTATAAACAAGTAAAATAAGATAATTAATTATATATTTAATTTTTTGATTGTTGTTTTTATTTATATTACCTTTAACAAATCATCATTATAAAATATTTGATACATTTATTTATTTGTCCATAAACTGGATAAATTATTGAATAATATTAAAATAAGCTGAAAATTAATGTGCCCAAACAATTATGTTAGAATACAAGTTTAGAAAGATGCTGAATTAATATCATTTTTATCAACCTTAATTTTTTTTTAATTTTTAATTAGACACAGGAAACAGTGGTTATAAATAATTAGTAATTACCTTGAAAAAAAGTTTAAATAACATCATTACACTTAAAGTCATCAAAAAAGATTTAAAAAATCAGAAATAAATATTCAAATTATTAGTCTTATAAGTTATATTAATTGTAGGTTGTAAAGTCGGATTTTCAATATCAAGATATTTTTTCCAATATTACTAAAAAGTGTTGTTAAATATTACCAGGATTACCACAACCACTTCAAAAGCCAATTCTAATAATTTTCATGGATAATGATATTGTTAGTAATGAACTACAACAAACTGTAAATTTATACTAACTCTTGGGATTTCTGGTAATAGATGTCTTGATTCAATAACCAATATAGCTGTTAGTGAAGGTGGTACTTATCAAGTCATAGCTGCTGCTAATATTGTTGATAAAGATGGTAATATTTGAAAATATGTATCAACACTTTAAATTAAAGGACATAAATAATTAAGGAAAAAGGAATTAACTTAATTATTTTTAAGTAATGTCTATTAAATAATCTAAAAGTTAGAAACAAAGAAAAAGTTCAATCAAAATTATTTATATTGTTTTCAATTTTGCAATGATTTTTTTCAATGATAAACATGTACTTAATAATACCTTTTATAATATTTTTTCAACTCAATATAGATATACCTAATTATCATAGTCAGTCAATGTATTTCAAAAGGAATAATATTATTTTTAATGTTTGATTAACAATTAACAACACTATAAAGAATTATCTCCTCAGAAATTTAAAATTATTATTAAAAATAATTTTAAAAAATTTTAAAAATAAATATGTTATATTTGAATAAATGAAAATATTGATGCTGTAAAAGATGAATAACATGAATTATAAAATTTTTTAATACAGACTGTAATATGTTTTTTCTTTTAGTAAAATATTGAGAATAATCAATAAATAAAAATTAACAAAAAAAAGTAAGTTTTAAAAATTATTTTATTTACCATATATATAAATTATAACAAAAAAATAATTTTGATAAATTAATATATTGGTTGAGGTTTTTGAGTAAGAAGAAGGTTGAATCTTCTTTTTAATGTAATTCTTTCTCTGGAGTATTTGTCTTCTGGTGAAAAACGAGCTAAATGAAATAGAAAAAAGAAAAAATTAAAAAAATAAATATAAATAAAAACAATCAATGTCAAACACCGTACTAAAATTATTGATTAATAACATACCAGGATGAGCAGAGAATGTTGGGTTACCCTGAGGATCAACTTTCTGCAATGATAATAAATAAAAATAAATTTTTAAATAATTAATTGTGTATAAAATATATTTTATAATATTTCATATGTCAAACACAATTTGTCATAAACAAATATAGATATAATAATAATTGAATTTTACCTTGAGTGTATAAACTCTTTCATTTTTTTCATTTAAATAATACATGAGATACATTTTTGCGTGTTTTATTTATTAAAATTTAATTACTCAAATTCAACTTAATAAGGTACTTGCACCAGCGAATAGCAATACATAAAAATATTTCAGAAAAAAACAACGTGGTGACCACGATTATTATGATTATTATTAATATATCTCAAAATGCAATCACGCATGCGTGAAGCTGGTATCCTTTTCTAGAAAAAAAAAAAAATATATATTTTTCTCTCACTCAAAAGAAAATTTCCCTAGGGTAAGTTCCAAAACCTCGTTCTAAGAGGATTCTAGTCACTCAGCAGCCATGTGTGTTTTGATGTATAGTCATAAAATGGCAGAATGATCGATGAGAAAGATGAGGGATGAATATGGAGTATTCAAATATTATAATAAAAGTATATAAAACTGGGTAGCTATTCTTGACTCGATTATCCCACCTACACGGGATAACATGAAAACGCCCGAAAATGATTTAGTCGTTTGATGTAAACCATTGGGAAGGATACAAATTAAGCTAAAATTTTCATGTTTTGCGACAAAAAAGTTATCCCAGTCGCTCGGGATAACTTGCGGATAATCGAGTCAAGAATAGCTACCCAGGAGAATCAACTATAAAATATATTTATTTGTTTTGTTATTAAAAAATAATCAAAATGATTTAATTATATAATAAATAATATGACATAAAATTCAAGCTTGTCAATTAATGAAAAGAATCTGCCAGGACCTGCTCACATCTGTTGTAAATGGAGCCTCATGTTTGGCTACGTATATATGCCCTAAATTATAAAAAAAAGAGTACAAGATTTCAATAGTTTCATCCCATGGTCGGATCTTCAATATGGCGGCGATTCAGTGTCTTATATTTTTTTTTGGTGGCAGCCGTGACAACCTGTTATGATACATATGATACTGTATGATACAATCATACGTATGATACCTATGATACTGTATGATACGTATAATGTGTATGATAGTCGAAAGTGCCCCCTTTTTTTATAAAATGAAGTAAATCATGTCCAATGTTTTTGGTTTTACTAACACAAGCATACACAAGTAAACAGCTGTCAAAAATGTTGTTTTATTACAAAATAAAAAAATCATTTGATATGATAAATTGTTATGTTTTTTCTATATAGAAAAAAATATATTTTTTTAAATTAACTTACAATTAACTTTTTAAAAATTAATCGATAATGCATTGACAATGTGTAATTTTTATATTTTAATATCTTGTAAACATTTTCAACACCAATATATTATTATTTAAAAAAAAAAAATTAATTAAAATTAAATTCTCCAATAAAATAAACTTTATCTAGATTTTATATTAAAATAAAAAAAAAATTATTTGATATTTTTTCTTATCAGCTATTACAAATAGACCAAGACGTCATCAAAAAATTTTTGTTGAAATTAATATTTATTCTTGTTTAAATAATATATATGATAAATGATATTTTTAATCTGTTTGTCCTTCGTAATATTTGAATAAAGTATACAGTTTTTATACAATCATATTAATATATTAATACAAATAAATTTAGTTAGATATAAGATTAGTTTTTTATAAAACTTTCCATTAAAATAAAAAATAAAACATTATTTTATGTTTTCTTAATTATTTCGAAATATATAAATCAAAGTGTCCAAAAGTTTTATAAAAATATATAAATAATATTATCTACGCATATCATTGTTTAAACAAAAAAAAAAAATATATTCAATCTTGTTGAATAGTATTTTTTAAAAATTAAAATAATATTATATTGAATTTCTTTTAAAATTTATAATCATGAAAAAAAAAATTATTCTTTCTTCAATATATATATTTTATCGTACAATACAAAAAATTTTACAATTTTTTTCAAAATTTTTTTATTTAAATTTTTACAATTTAATTACTTTTGATAAATAACACGTCATTATAAACTGATGACAATATAATTTAAAAAAAAAAAAAAATTAAAATTGACCTAGATTTTATTTGAAGAGAAAAAAAATATCATATTTTTCCTGGTTATGAATTACGTCATAAATAATTTGGCACAGTGCGATATTGCAAAATTAAGGAAAAATATTTAGTAAACCTTTCGAAGAATGTCCTAATAAATATTATCATCATATTGTTTTTTGATAAATTATTAATTACTATTAATTTTACTTAAAAAAAAAAACAAAAAGTCACATGAAATAGATTTTTAAAAATATCGAAAACAAACAATTGAAAAAAATTTATTGCCTAAATTGTAAACAGGAAAAATTTGAGATTCTACGAATTAATAAATCAAATAAGTTATAAAAAAATATAAAAGAGCATTTTATTATTTGTTTTAATCGAATCTTTATATCAAAATTTATCTTATTTAACTTAATTTGTTTGTCAAAATGATTGTATAAAAAGCGTACAATTGTACATGACACGTTACTTTATTCAAAATTACCAAGGCATCATCTTAAAATTAATATAATAAATTTTTTTTATTTTTTTTTTGTATTAAATATAATTCACAACCAAAACCCATTAACATATAAAGTAATACTTAAATTTAATCATAAAATAATTTCTCTTTTTTTTATTAAAAAATAAAAGAAATAAAACGATAAAATGTTTAAATTTAAAAGAAATTATTGGTTTTCAATAATTATTTTATTAAATATTATTTGCTTAAGTTTTTCTTCAATTAGAGGAAAAGATTCTAGTATATTGTGTGAAATAGAAAACAAGCCTGTGAGTATTATTAAAAAAAAAAAATAATAATAATAATAAAATAATATTTAATTTAATTTTTCTAGTGTGGCATTGGTGATTTCAAGGTTTGTTGTGGAGATCTTAAATGTAATGATTCAAACATTTGTGTTCAACCTGAGAAAAATCAAGAAGTTATTTCTTCTAGAAAAATAAGTTATTCAATAATGTGTCAACTAAAAGGCCAAAGTGTAAGTATTATAAACAGAAAAAGAAAAAACATGATTAATAATTATAATTATATTAATAAATTAATATTTAATTTAATTTTTCAGTGTGGTTTTTCGAGTTTCAAATTTTGTTGTGGAAATTTCAAATGTAATGATTCAAATATTTGTGTTGAACCTGAAAAATAAAAAGAAGATACAACGAATTCCATGAATTAGTTGAACCAAATTTTTGAACCAGTAATAATATATATGATATTTATTATTATTATTATTATTATTGAATATTTATATATCTTAAATTATAAACAGGAAAAATTTATGATTCAACAAATTAATAAATCAATCTTTTATTGTATAACAAAAATTTATAAAAAATATTCAGTCAACCTTATTTAAATGCACTATTTTGAAAATAAAATATCGTTTTGTAACAATAAAAAAAAAAAAAATAATATTCATTTATAATGTTTTCCAGTTATTCACACAGTATACTATAGAATATTGTCCTCCATTTGAAGAAATACTCAAGCAAATATAATATTCAATAAAATCATTATCAAAAACCAATAATTTTTTTTAAATCTAAACATTTTATTACGTTATTTATTTATTTATTTTTTTTTTAAATTAAATTATTTTTCTACTAAATTTAAGTATTATTTTATGTGTTAATGTATTTTGGTTGTGAATTATATTTAATAAAAAAAAATTAATGAAAGTTAATTATTTTATTAATTTCAAGATGATGCCTTGACAATTTTGATTAAACATTTTATTACAGTCATTTAGACAAATAAATTTAGTTGATTATAAAATTAATTTTTTATAAAAATTCCATTTAAACAAATAATATAATATTATTTGATGTTTTCTTAGCTACAAGATATCAAAAAGTTTAATCAAAATATTCAAATAGTATTATCTGTATATCATTGTTTAAATAATACTAGTATTTTTAATAATAATTTTGTTCTTTTACATCATGATTAATTTTTTCGATAATAAAACGTTCGATATTTTAATAACGTTTTTTTAATTTTAAATCTCAAGTATTCAAATAAATTTTCAAAATAAAAGTAAATAATTTTTTTTTCGTGAATTAAATCAATTTGTAATTAAAATTTAAAGTAAATTGGTTCAATTAGATAAAAGCAACTTTATGTCAAGTTTATCAGAGTAAATGCATTGAGACAAAAGTAGATGAAACAAATTTAATTAGAAATGTTTTCAATGTTCCAATAAATTTGAAGCTAAAAATTAATATTAAATTTTCTATTCTATGTATAGACGAGATTTTTTCTCATATATATATTAACTTTTAATATTTTAAATTATCAACACATAGATATTTTATCTTCATAACGTAATATTTTTCATAATAAATATATTTAACAGTAAAATTAAAAAAACATTCAGCTTTTTGTTAAATTATAATTTGAAAAATTCAAACAGACTAGTATTTATTTGGTTTACATTTGAGTATGGTTCAAGGTTTAATAAATCATTAAAAATATTTGTCTCGAGGTTTTGTAGTTCATTCAAATATTAAATGATGTAGTAGAGCAATTTCTGTAGACTATTTAAATATATAATTTGATATAAAATTATTATCACGTTTGTAAATTATGAAATCAATCTTAATCAATATGAGAACAATTCTGACGATCATTAACTATAAGAATCGATGAGGCTCTCAGTTTATTTGCACTGATATTCAGTTTTTTAAGTTTTAATAGTTCATTAAAAAAATCTGGACTAACATATTTAAGTTTATTTAAATCCAAAGATAAATGGCCAAGTTTCTGGAGATCATTGAATACTGTTCTTGGTAAAATTTTTACATTGCTATTACTAAGGTACAGCTCAAAAATAGCAAATAAGTTATGAAAAATATTTGATTCAAGATCAGTTAGTTTGTTCCAGTCTAAATGTAGGTCTTGAAGATTATCAACACCATCAAATTTTTCTTGTGATAAAGTTATATTATTATCACAGCTGATATCAAGTCTAACAAATTTTGATAAATTACTAAACATACTAGATTCAATATTAACTAGTTGGTTTGATTGTAAATTGAGGTAATTTAAATTTTTTAAATTATTAAATATATCATTTGATAAAGATGTTAATTTGTTTTCACTTATATCAAGTTTCTGTAGTTTTTTCAAACCATCAAAAATACCTGTCTCAAAATTACATAATTGATTAACATTTAAATATAAATATTCAAGGTTTTGAAGATTATTGAATATATCACTTGATAAAAATGTCAGTTTGTTTTTACTGATATCAAGTTCTGTCAGTTTTGTTAAATCATCAAAAATATTTGTCTCAAGTCTAATCAGTTCATTTGACTTCAAATTTAGATGAGCAAGATGATGAAGACCATTAAATATTTTACGTGGTAAATATGTTAGTTCGTTTTCGCTAATATCAAGCTCCCATAGTGATGATAATCCATCAAAAATATCAATTTCAATATTAACTAGTTGATTAGAATGTAAATATAAATGAGAAATATTTCGAAGATCTTCAAAATTATGTTTTGACAAAAATGACAATTTATTTCTACTTATATCAAGTTTTCTTAGTTCTAGTAAATCATCAAAAATGCCTGTTTCCAGTTGACATAATTGATTTGAATGTAAATATAGAGACCAAAGATCATGAAGACGATTAAATATATCTTTTGATAAATATGTCAATTTGTTTTGGCTGATATCAAGTAATTTTAGTGTTGATAAGTCATCAAAAACATCTGGATCAAGATCAGTCAGTTGATTCAAATGTAAATCTAGGAATTCAAGATTTTTGAGACGATTGAATGTATTCTTTGACAAGTTTGTTAAATTGTTGTTGCTGATACACAAAGTTTTAAGACTAAACAAATCATCAAAAATTTCTGGCTCAAGATTGATTAGTTGATTAGAATCTAAACGTAGACAATTTAAATCCTGAAGACCATTGAATATGTCTTTTGATAATGTTGTCAATTTATTTTCGCTGATATCAAGTTCTTCAAGTTGTAATAAATCATAAAAAATACTTGAATCAAGATTGTTTAGTTGATTGTATTTTAACGATAGACTTCGAAGATTTTGTAGGCCATTAAATATTTCTTTTGATAGTGTTGTCAGCTTGTTATGATTCACATTAAGTTCTTTCAATCCAATCAAACCAACAAAAACACCTGGTTCAAGATTAATCAGCATATTTGAACTTAAATCCAAATAAGAAAGGTTTTTAAGACAATTAAAAATTTTATTTGACAAAGAAGTCAGTTTGTTTTTACTGAGATGAAGTTCTTTTAGTCCAATTAAACCATTAAAAACACCTGTTTGAAGATTAACCAATTGATTTGAATGTAAATTCAGATAAGAAAGTTTTTGAAGACAATTAAACAAATTATCTGGTATATTTGTTAGACAATTTTCACTGATGTTGAGTTTTTTGAGTTTTAATAAGCTATCAAATATACTTTTTTCAAGATTAATCAGTTGATTTGAATTTAAATATAAATGAGTAAGATTTTCCAGACCATTAAATGTACTTTTTGATAAAGTTTTTAAATCATTATGTCTCATTTCAATTCGTGTCAGGTATAGCAAACCCTTAAAAAAATCATCAGACTCAAGATTCTTCAGCTGATTGTGATTCAACTTTATTTTTTCGAGATTTTTTAGACCATTCCATAAATCTTTTGGAACAATAGTTAATTGTTTTTTATTAATTTCAATTTTATTTACTACAGCATCATTACAGATCATTTCACAAATCTCTGGATCATAATAAGATGACTCTTGGTTACAAAAGTATTTATGATGAAGTTTATTTATACTTGAAGTTGAATTATTTGTGTCAACTGAATCATCAGGAGATGCCAATTTTAAATCCATAACTAAAACATAAATAAATATTTGATAAGTATATTGATGTAAATATATAATGTAACTTTGAATTTATTATAACAAAAGTAAAAGTTATTTTTCAGATAAATTATAAACGATAAAAAAAAACAACTTATAATTCATAAATATATTCATGTTCAATTAATTAATTATATAATTTAGCTATTTAACAAATATCAAATTCATAATATTAACAATAAAAAATGTTATAAATAAATAAAATTTCTAAATATATTCATTTATAATTTTTTTTTCTTTTATTTTATTTATTCCTTTTTTTTTATGTTTAATTGTTGTTACGTATTTTTTTAAGAAATTTTTCAAGTTCTTAATTACATTATAAAATTATTTACAAGTGTGTCAAAAATTAAAAAATTATTAAATTGAAGAGAAATTAAATAATTACGATTGATAATAAATTAGTTGCATGATTATTATTAACAAATATATAGATATATAATCATTAAACCGACTTGATGATATATTATTATTTATTTATATTGTTTGTCGATTATTTCTTATAAATAAATAATTATATGTTAAATATTATTCCGTTTATTAAATTTAAAATCAACATTTACAAAAAATAGATAATTACTGTTAATAATAAATAATAATTATTAATAAACAATTAATAATATTAAATAGTGAAATAGTCATGCGGACTCATGGTGTTAATGCTTAATGAATACACCTCTTTGCTATATGATGATGTTCGTGTTGATGTGGTTTATCCAATTGTTATTTTCAATAAAACGCATACTCAAATTACTTAAAAAGTAAAAAAATCCTTTCATGCACTTGTATAAAATAATAAATAAGTTTACTCACTGGAAATTATTTGTAAATTAATGATGATCAACTCGTTAAACTCTGATACTAAATATATACCCCTTGAAGGTTAATGGCTGCTTATCGATTGTGATCGTACGATGATTACACAATATGATGACATCTATATCAACTTGAAAAATAAAAAAAAATAAATTACTGTTATATTTTTGTAAATACCAACAAAAATTAAAAATAATTTCATCTAAAATAAGTGTACGGCAGTATACAGTGACAAATATTATGAATAATAATTAATAAACATAATAAAAAAAATTTATCCATAGATAATTTTAAAAATCAACTATGCTATGTGAAATTGGATTATGGCACTTTACTATTTACAGATATTTCTTAGAATTTTAATTAATTAATATTAATAAATATATAATTATATCAAGCTTGAATTAAAAAAAAAATAATAATAATTATTATAATATTTATTTATAAAATATTTTTAGACAATAAAAAAAATGCTGATTTAAATAGATCAAGTTCATACATCAATATGACATTTATATTTAAATTAAAAAAACAAAATAATGATTTAATGCAGTTTAATTCAATTACAATATGTTAATTTAGTATTTATAATAAATAAATTTACTTACTTCAACTTTTATATAGTATAAACGATGATTTAACTAATCTATAGACCAAATTGAAAGGTGAATTTGAGGGTGTCAAGCAGTGTCCAGTGTTTCACAATATGATGAAATAGAAATGAAAGTAGAAAATAGGTGGAAAAAGCCGGTAGATAGAGACGGATAGAGACTGATAGAGACGAAGCGAGGGATTATATAGACAAGTGCAGACAAGTGTGATTTGAAATTCAAGCTTCTATGATGAATCGTTTTAGCACTAATGCGTAAAATATATAAAACAAGTTACATTACAAATTGATTACAATTTCAAATACTTGACGCTTTTTTTTGTACAAAATACTTGTTTTTTGTTAGATATCACATCTTTTTTTAAAGTTTTTTTTTTATATCAAACACAATTCATACATCATTAAGTTCATCATTCATTTATAATTATTTTACCGGTGTATCATTTATTATTGATGTGTTTATTATTTTTATAACACAATATTGGACAATAGTCATATATTCATATGTCAACTCTGCAAGGCAGCCAACAGAAATAAGCAACAGACCAACAGAGAAAAGAGGTAGCGAATAGATTTGGGATGTTGGGGCACTAAATATATTTTTTTTAAGTATAGGTAGATAGATGCCCTCTCGGACCTAAACTTGGTTCACCTTTGGTTTTTACTTTCGACCTTAACATGTTAATAGTTGAACGATAAAATAAATTAAAACCTATTGATATTAAAAGTTCATACTATTTAAACTATCAACTTAAATATTTTTAGTAAATAAATAAAAAAATTGAATTTCGCATTAATATTACAACTACAGTTGTTTTTGTATTTTTTTAAATATTTTTTTATGAATATTTTTTTTTATATTTAAATATTATATTTCAGGATACTATCTTGTCAAAAAAATTTTAACTAGTTCAAATTTTGATGATTATTTGTCATACTTTCAATTTATGATTCAAATAAAATGGCGCCAGTTTTAGCCAATATGGCGACGATCAAAAATTCTTCCTATTGGCTAAAAAAAATCTATATGCGCAGGGACCCCGTGCATATATACACAAGCACAACACACACACACACTTATTCAATACCACGTGCTTAAATTTTCTTTTAAAATACTATTATTATTATTTTAAATTATGACGTAGTGTGTGTTTTGTGTGCTGTGTGTGTGGTGCATAAAAAAAAAAAAAAAAAAACAAAACAAAAATAACCTCAACAGTTATAAAAAATTAAATAACAATAAGTACTTTTATAAGTATATTTAATAATTTGATCTTTTTAAACATTATAAATATCAATTTCATTTTCTCAAGTCCAATTTTGAGGTTCTGAAAAAATAATAATAACAAGTACATTTGTTTCTAGTTTCCTTGCTTGTGTATATGGAGGTCTATAAAACTTCATGCTTGTGTATAAAAAAATAAATAAATAAATAAAAACATTACAAGGATTTCTATTTAAACAATTTAAATTTGAAAAATCTGTGAATGAAAAGTTATATTTTGATTAAAATAAAGAAACTCACAAATCATTTTAATTATTTATTAAAATAACAACAAAAGAAATTACTTAAAAACAATTAAAATATTAACAATAATATGTCAAGTATGTCTACTGCAACAAAATTATCAAAGTATATAATAAAAAAAACATCAAATGCTGAAGAAGTATTTAATGGTTTAAATGGAGTATTTTGTGTTTATAAACCAGCTGGTGAATCAAGATTTCAAACTAAGCAAACATTATTAAGGCACATTTGTAGAGGTAATTTTTCAAATAAACAAAAATAATAATAAACTTTTTTTTTAATAAACAAATTAATTTTTTTTTTTTTTTTTTTAGATATGAATGAGCTTGATGTACGTCCACCAGAAAATTACGTACGTATTGAAGGACAAACAAATTCACAATTGACAGTTAATGTTGAGCCAAGTTATGCTGATCATCCTCTGGTTATTGGTCCACGTTATCAACCTGAAGATTATAGACTTAAGGAAGCACATGATATATCAACTGATACATCAGGAGTAATGCTTCTTGGAATTAACAAAGGTTGTGGTTTAATTAAAAAAATCAAAGAATCAAAACCAATGAGATTTTTTAAAGTCAAAGGAATACTAGGACAAGCAACTGATAATTATTTTATTGATGGTAAAATATTAGAAAAATCAAGCTTTAAACATGTCAAGAGACATCATTTAGATATGATTTCAGCTGCAATGCAGTCATCTCATCAAAGAAAAATGTTTGAGTATGTTTAAATTTTTATTATAATAATTAAATTAAAAATGTTAAAAACTAAATAATTACTCCATTATATTTAGTCAATTAATTTTTATTTATTAAAATTTATTCAATTTTTTTTTTATTTAGAGTATCTGGTATTCATATTCAATCACAAGCTGCTTATGATTTAGCTGCTCAAGGACCAATAAGACCAGCTGATGATAGAATTCCTATGGTTTATTCAATAAAATGTATTGATTTTGAACCACCAGAATTTACTCTAGGTAAATTTGTTGTTTTAAAAAATTACAATTATATATTTTTTTAAATAAACTAATGATAATTTTTTTTTTTTTTTCTTTTAATAGAAATAGTATGCATAAATGAGACTGATTTATTTATTAAATCTATAATTCATAATCTTGGTATGGAAGCACGAACAACAGCAACATGCACTAAACTTCAATGTTTTCAGTACGGAGTATTTACTTTACATTCAGCTTTGTTAAAACGTTATTGGGATCTTGTTAATATATCTGAAAGTATATTAGGATCTAGACATACATTAGCAAAACATAGACATATATTTAATCAAGATGATCCAATATTACGTGAATATTTTGATGATGAACCAAGAAATTTAAATAGAAAACAATAAATACTGTTATTTTTTTTTTTTTTATTTTGTAAATAAAAAATTTGTTATAATTTTAAATAATAATATATAATAATTTAATTAATTATGTAGATTTAAATTTTTCATGATACATATTTGATATTTTATATTGTTCAGGAATATTATCATCATCACTATTTATTCTTTTATCATTATAATATTGTCTACGTGGTCGTTTATCATAATATCGTTTTGAATTATTATCTTCATCAGATGTTTTATCACATGATCTATGACGTTTACGATCAATTGAATTATTACTACTCATTGATGATGATTCATTGTATTTATTTTTAACAAAATATTTTTCATTTTCTAATGAATTATCAATTTTTTTACGACAATTATAATTATCATAACGTTCATGTGATTTACGAGAATAATTTTTGTATTTATCACAACTACGACTTCTTCGTTTTGTTTGATCATCAGAATTTTTTCTTTCATATTGTTTTGATTTTGTTTTTGGCCATTGTTGCATTTTCATACTTTTAGCAATAACACGTTTTTGATGATCAAGTTGAGGAAATAAATCTTGTGATTTTTCAAGTGCTTCTTTTGCTGAATTCATTTCAGCTTCTTGTATACTGTGTCCTGATGCTTTAGCAAGTCTTTTACCTTGAAAATAAACAGCAACAGTATATACACGTGTATTTGTTGGTCCCTTGCATTCTATAACTTTATAAACAGGTATATCTGGTTCACCACCATCCATTGTTCTTAATGTTAAACAACACTGTTGAAGTTTACTTTTTGGATCATTCCAATCTTGATTCATAATAAAATCTTGTAATCTTGGAAAGAAACAAACATCACAAAAAATATGACAATGAGTTAAACCTTTATCAACATATAGTGCACCTAAAAATGCTTCTAATAAATCAGCTCTATCTTTTGTTTTTAATTCAGCTTTTGGATTACCATATATTGCATATTGTGTCATACCAAGATCATCACAAACAACTGCTTGAGTTTTATTATTAACTAATGAACTTCGTAATAATGATAAATGACCTTCATGATGTTCAGGAAAAAATTTATAAAGATATTCTGATACAATAAGTTGAAGAACAGTATCACCAAGAAATTCTAATCGTTGATTTGATCCAAGTGTTAAATTTGTATAACCAATACTACGATCAGTAAATGCTCTAGCAAGTAATCTTATATGAGTAAATTCAACACCAATTGATTCTTCAAATTTTGTTAATTTTTGTAATAATTCAAAACTTGGAATCCATTGTCTATCACCAGTTGGTTCTTGTTCTTGAAGTGGATGTTTTGGATAATTTTTCCAAACTGATAATAATTTATTTTCATTTTTAAATAATGTATCACCAAAAACATTATCAGCAACTTTAATTCCACCATCAAGAAAAAGTGAACCCATTAATGCTTCAAAACAATTAGCCATTGCATGACGTAATTCAAGATCATGACAAAGATCACTACCATGAGCATAAAGCATGTATTCTTCTAAATTTAATTTTTTTGCTAATACAGCAAGATGTTGATTTTGTACAATTGCTGCTCGATATGTTGCTAAACCACCTTCTTCTAAATCAGGAAACATATGAAAAAGATGTATTGATGTTAAAAATTCAACAACAGCATCACCAAGAAATTCTAATCGTTCATTATGAGCTATTGATGATTCTGTTTCTCGTCTTGCTCCAAATCTTGACATAATATTTATTAAAGTATTTATACCACGTTTTCTTGTATTCATATAATGAATTCTTCTATCACCATATTCTGGTTGACTTATTCCACAATTTGTTAATGAATTTCTTGCATGATCTGGATTTGTACCAAAATTTTCACGATAACTTGGATGTGTAAGTGCTAATTGAAGAAAATATCTATTTTTAAATTTATATTTTAATTTTTTTTCAAGATTATCAAGCGATTTATGAAATCTTAAATGACAAACAAGTACAGGTATTAGCATTGCATGCTGTACAATATCACACATTATTCCAGTACGATAAAAACCTTCTGAACTTACATCAACTGTAACATCACGTTTCATTTTACTTTGTGTACGTAATTCTTGTAATTTATTTTCTTTGGCTTCTAATTTTCTTTTATCTTCAAAAGATGGCTTTGGCATATTTGCAAGAAGATGACGAAATTTAACATAATCTCTCCATGCTTTTTGATAATCTGCATTACCAGCATAACTAAGTTGTGGTGGACGAATTCCAAAATGTACAATTTCTGGATATGCAATAACACCAGGTGGTTGTTCACCTTGATTTCTATCTAATTGATCAACACGTACACTACAAGGTTTTTTACCTGGATATGTTACAACCATACCTTTAACTTCATCAGCATAATTTTGCCACTCATGTTGTGGTAAAGCAATAAGACTAGGTAAATCAGCAGCATTAATTAATGGTATATTTGATTTAAGAAGATAATTTAAAACTTCATTCATTGATAATATTTCTTGTCCTTTATCTGGTAAATCACGTACAAAACGTGGCATAAAATGAAATTGTCCACAACCAGTTTTATCATCAGCAGAATGTAAATCAAAATCCATTAATTCAAGTATTTCTTTGAATAAATAATCTTGAAAATAATCAAGTTCTAAAATTGTAAAATTTTCTGGTAATTTTTCTTCAATATATAATATTGTATATTCAATATTAAAACGTATAACTTTACAAGTTGGTAATTTAACAAGTGGAAAATGTGATAACATTGAAAAACCTTCAAATATAAATTCATGTTCATCATGTTTTATAATTGTTGGTGTTTTAGTTAAAAAATTTGTTGGTGGACTTATTGTTATTCTATAATGATATAATTTATCAGCATTATTTGAATTTGGATCACATCTATGAATTTCACTTTCACCAGCATAAATACCATGTCTAATACCAGAACGTTGTGATTTTGCACTACAACGACACAATGGACCATCATTCATTTCACCAGGATCATTAAACCACATTTCTGGATGTAATCTTTGTGGATGTTGTTTTTTTGCCATTAATTCTTCCATTGTTCTGTCATCTTCATCCATAGAACTATCACTATCTGATGAACTACTATTATTACATACTTCAGATTTATGTCGACAAAGTCTTGCACGATTTTTACGTGGTGGTGGTTCATAGTGTGGATGTTTTGAACGTTCTTTTGATGCACGATCCAATAAAATATCTTTAAATTTATCACATAATTTATTTAATTTTTGAGTACTTTTTACAATTTTTGGATTTTTATCATCTTGAGTATAATATAAATCAGCTGGTGCTGTTCTTGTCCATACTTTTCTTTCAATTTCAAGTATTCCATCTGGTCCAAGTTCATCCATTTTTCTTTCAATGTCTTTACTTGTTGCACAGTAATTTTTTCTGTAAATTAATATAATTTTTTATTTATTTTTTTGTCAAATTAATATTTATTTTTTTTTTTTTTTTTTTTTTTTTCAACTTACCTATATTTTTCTAATAATAATTCTCGTTCTGTTAATTCTCTTTTATCTTTAGAAGTTGTACTTCTAGAAGAATATCTTGATGACTGTGATGACTCTCTGGATCTAGATCTTCTTCTTGATCTACTAGAAAGTGATCGATCAACACTACTTGATGTATCTTTTCTCGGTGATCGACGAGATGAATAACGATTTTCAGAAGAGATTGATCGTTCTTTAGATTCTCTAAAATATGATTTGTTTTTGTCATTACTTTGATACTTGTTAAATGATCTACTCTGAGAATCATTTCTTGAGTATGACTTGGACCAGGAAGTGTTTGAACTATTATTATGTTTGTCATTTTTTTGTTGATTATTATAAAATTGTTGCCACTCTGTTGTATTATTGTTTGATGATGTAGATTGCCATGTATTTGTTGTTGAATTTTGTTGCCAATTTGATTGTGTTGATGATTGCACATATGTATTTATTTTATCTGTATTTTGTTGAGGATAAACTTGATATTCATATGGATTGGTGTGTTGTTGATTTTGATAAACTGGAGGTGGATAATTATAGAAAGATTCTGTATGATAGATTCCTGTTGATGCTTGTGGTGGCGGTGGTGGTGGTGGTGGTGGTAGTGATTGTTGATATACTCCAACAGGATGTTGATAACTTGTTGAGTTATTTTGATAAGATATACCATTTATTGGTGGTGGTGGAACATTAAAATTTGGTGGTGGTTTTGTAAAATCTGGTAGTGGTAATTGATGCATTGAATAATATCCTTGATCTTGTTGAACATTGTTCCAGTTTCCATGGTGAGAATTTGACATTACGATTATTATTAATTAAATTGTTGTAAATACTTTAACTATCTTTTTTATTTTTTCAAGTATCATATACTTTGAATAAACTCGTTAGTACAATTCTAAATTTTTTTATTAAATAACTTAATACTTTTTATATTTATTATAAAATTATAAATCTATTTTTTTTTTTTTTTTTTGTTGATATATTTAATCTATTATATTATTCACTATAATTGTTATTTGTTGTAAATTACTGTTGTGCACTGTTGTGTTGTTGTCTTGTTTTAAGGTTATGTGTATGACATAAATCAAATACCCCACCCAACCCCACCAGCATACATAACAAGTACATACCCAGTGGCGCTTTATGGGTATCTGGCAACTCTCATCTGTGTATATTTTGATTTTGAAGTTTTACAACTCTGTTCAGTCTAAATCTTCTTGGGTTTATAAAAAAAACAAGGTATTTACATTTTGCTAGTTAAATTCATAATAAAAAAAAAAAAAAAACAATATGTAATTATTATTTTATAATTGTTGGAAAAAGTAAAATTTGTTTATAATTTTTTTCAATTAAACAATATTATTAATAAATATTTTTTAATTTTATATATTTTTATTGTATGTTAATTTATGTTTTTAAAAACTATTCATAAATAGGTTAGCAATCGTAATTCAGTTTTATTATTATTTAATACATATTATATAACATAAAAAATAAACAATTATAAAATTTTAATCAATACATATTTATTGATGATAAAGTAATCAATTAATAATTTGTAAAATTCAACAGAAGATGCTGCGTTTTTCATCAATGATGAGACAAACCAGTCTGTCAAATGGCAGACTGGGTATTGCTGGTATAAAAACAACAGCAAAAAATTTACAACAAAATCAAGATTTGGTTGAAGTATTTATTGATGATCAACCAGTTCATGTACCACCTGGTACAACAGTACTTCAAGCAGCAGCTAAAATTGGTATTGAAATACCAAGATTTTGTTATCATGAACGTTTAGCTGTTGCTGGTAATTGTCGCATGTGTCTTGTTGAAATTGAAAAACAAATGAAACCAGTTGCAGCTTGTGCAATGCCTGTTATGAAAGGTTGGCGTATTAAAACAAATTCTGATTTAACACGTAAAGCACGTGAAGGTGTTATGGAATTTTTACTTGTTAATCATCCACTTGATTGTCCAATATGTGATCAAGGTGGTGAATGTGATTTACAAGATCAAAGTATGGCATTTGGTAGTGATCGTTCACGTTTTACTGATATTGAATTTACTGGTAAACGTGCTGTTGAAGATAAAGATATTGGTCCACTTGTTAAAACAACAATGACACGTTGTATACATTGTACGAGATGTATTAGATTTGCATCAGAAATTGCTGGAATTGATGATCTTGGTACAACTGGACGTGGAAATGATATGCAAGTTGGAACATATGTTGAAAAAATGTTTTTATCTGAATTATCTGGTAATATTATTGATCTTTGTCCAGTTGGAGCATTAACAAGTAAACCATATGCATTTGTTGCAAGACCATGGGAAACTAGAAGAACAGATAGTATTGATATTTCTGATGCTGTTGGTAGTAATATTGTTGTATCAAGTAGAACTGGTGAAGTATTACGTGTTTTACCTCGTGTTAATGAAGAAGTTAATGAAGAATGGATATCTGATAAAGCTAGATTTGCATATGATGGTTTAAAACGACAACGTTTAATAACACCAATGATTAGAATTAATGATAAATTAACAAATGTCGAATGGGAAGATGCACTTCTTGCTGCTGCACGTGCTCTTCATAATGTACCATCTGGTAAAAGTGCTGTTATTGCTGGTAAACTTGCTGATGCTGAAGCTCTCATAACTATGAAAGATTTATTAAATAAATTAGGTGGTGAAACACTTTCAACTGAACAAAAATTTCCAATTGAAGGATCAGGCATTGATTTTAGAAGTAATTATTTATTAAATAACAAAATACAAAATATTGAAGAAGCTGATGTTGTTATTCTTATTGGTACTAATCCAAGATATGAAGCACCACTTGTAAATACTAGATTGAGAAAAGGATATCTTCATGGTGAACAAAATATTGCATTGATTGGACCAAAAGTTGATCTCACTTATGATTACGAGGTAAAATTTAATTATTAAAATTAAACAAAATTATAAAAATAATAATAAATTTTTAATTTTTTAGCATTTGGGTGAATCACCAAGTATTATTGATCAAATTAAAAATGGACAAGTATTTAGTTCAGCATTAAAAAATGCTAAAAAACCATTGATTATTTTGGGTGCTGATCAATTAACAAGAAAAGATGGTGCAAAAATTTTATCAGCAACTCAAGAATTGGCTAAAACTCTTGGGGATAACGCAAAGGTAATTTAATTATTTATTTTGTTTTTTATAAATAAAATTTATTTAAATAAAAATATTAATTACAGACTCCAGCTGATTGGAAAGTATTGAATGTGTTGCATACAAATGCATCACAAGTTGCTGCACTTGATTTGGGTTACAGTAATACCCTGGAATGTATAAAAAATCAACAACCAAAAGTACTATTTCTTCTTGGAGCTGATGATGCAAATATAAAAAAAGAAGATTATCCAAATACATTTATTATATATATTGGTAGTCATGGTGATAATGGTGCAACAATTGCTGATGTTGTACTTGCTGGTGCAGCATATACTGAAAAAACAGGTACATATTCAAATACAGAAGGTAGAGCACAACAAACTGGAGCAGCAATAACACCACCTGGTTTAGCAAGACCAGATTGGAAAATAATACGTGCATTGGCTGAATTTTCTGGTGTTGAATTACCATATGAAACACTATCAGATGTACGTGCTAGACTTGAAGAAGTTGCACCACATTTGATCAGATATGGTGAAGTTGAAACAGCAAATTTCACTGCTCAAGCACTTGAGTTGTCAAAAAAAACAGGTGGTACATTTTTACAAGACCCAGTTGATATTAAACAAAAAACACTTGATCAGTTCTTTATGACTGATGTTATATCAAGAGCATCACCAACAATGGCCAAGTGTATACAGGCTGTTGTCAAACAACAATCTGCTCAGGCTTGAATAAATATAGTTATATAGTTTTTTTTTTTTTTTTTTTTTCTTTTTAAATAATTATGTATAGTTAAAAAAAAAATTTGTTGTCGATAATATTAAAATAATAGTCAGTTTTCAATAAATAACCGAAATCTATATTTATGTTTAATATTATTAATTAAAAATAAAATTAAAATTCTTGAAATTTTTTTTTTAATTTTTTTTTTTTTACGTTTTTATTTATACTTAATGGAATTTAATCTTTGCTAGAATCCAGTTGATCATCCAATTCACCTGAGCTCTCGTCTGACTCGATCTTGAAAAAAAAAATATTTATTATTATATTTATTTAATTTTAAAAATTCATTTTCTAGTTTTAATGAGACTCACCTTTTCACCAAGTTCAGCTAATTTTTTTTTATACATGATTATTTTATTATCTTGATCTGCCAACAATTCTAAAAGATCATCTTGATCTTTTTTTAATTTATCAAGCTCACAACATTTATCGTTATATAATTTTTCATTAATATTAGAATTATTTAATTGAATTGTTAATTGATTAATTTTATCATTTAAATTTTTAACAATATCATCATTATTATTTTTAATTTCAATATTATTATCATTTAAATTTGTTTGAGCAGCACGTAAAACAATATTTTGATCTCTAAGATGACAAATTTCTAATTGTAATTCATTAATTTTACTTTCATATTTTATTTTATCATCATTCATATTATTATTTATTAATTTTAATTGTTTTAATTCAATATCTTGTTGACGTATTAGATCTTTATATTGTTGTAAAAGTTCTGTATTATTTGGTGTTGAATTATTTGTTTCAATTTTACTTCCTTTCATAACACTATCAGTTATTGTTGCTTCAAGTGTTTTTAATAAACGACAAAATTCATGATCAAGTAATAAATCATCTGGTGTTTTAACTGATGGTTGTGGATGTTTTAATGTACGTGAATATATTTCATGTCTAGTAATACCACATATTGCATCTTGAAAACGTTCAATACCAATTCTATTTTCAATTAAATTACATAATTTATCTTTTGTACAATTATCAACTTGATTATCATTAAAATGTACACAAATACCAATTAAAAATGCACACATACTTTGTATTAATATTTCATTTAAATCATCATTGTTATCATGAGCTGATAATAATGCTGTTAAATATGTTATTGATGAATCAATACTAATAAATGCTTTAACTGCCATTGGACAATATGCTGTCCATCTACAAAGTAATATTAATAAACCAAGTTTACTTTGTGATTTATTACCTTGTTGAAGTAACATAACACATTGTTGCATTAATGTAACTGGTGGTTTTCCAATATTTGTTGCTAATAAAACACGTAATAATTGTTCTTTTTGCATTCTATTATCATCAATAAGTGCATGTGATAATGCAACTGATGATAACCAATTTGATAATGTATCTGTTGAAAATAAACCACCACATAATAATTGTCCAGTTGTTAATGAAGGTGCTTCATTACTTTGTGGTAATAAAGTTTGTACCATTTGTATTTGTCCTTCTTCATTTTTATATAAAAAACATTGAAAACAATATAATACAGCACATCTAAGATGAAATGGTTGTTTTTCATTTACCATTGACATTAAAAGTACAACAATTGCTGGTCTTGGTGGACTACTTGGTGCCATAACATTTGCTAATAATTCTTGATTAACAGTATTACCTCTTATAACTTCAGCAACAGCATTTATTGTTTCTGTTAATACATCAGCTGGTACACCACTTGCCATAAGAATATCACATAATGCTTGAAGTAAATTACATGCTTTCATTATTTTTTGACATGATGAAACAATTTGTGCTGAACAACTTGGTGCAACTAATGCACGTATAACTTGTACCATACAATGTACATTTGCAACTTTTTGTGGACTCCAACCATTTTCTTCTAAATCTGGTGATAATTGAAACATTGGTGTTAAACGTTGAATATAACTTCCTTCTTTAAAAAAATTTTGATTGCTAACATTTCCTTTAAGAAGATTTAACATTAATAAAAGACAATCTTCAACAATAATTCCACCTTCAGCTCCTCCTTCTTGTATTATAACATCAAATATTCTATCAAATGCATTTTCAAATGCAACAATTTTTTGTATATTTGCATTTCCTTTTGTCAATTGTATTAATAAAAGTAAAGCATCATTTCTAATTACTTCTCTTGTATCACTTAATAAATCCATTAATTTTGATACACCCATTGGACTAATTAATATTATTTCTTGTATGTCTTTTGAACGATTAAATAGTAAATTTGAAAGTAATTTAAGTGCTGGCCATCTTACACGAAAATCAAAATCTTCAAGTGATGCTAAAACAAGACCAACACTGTCTGATTGTTTTATAAATATTTCTGTAAACTGTTCACCAATTTTAGATATTGGACCATGTTTATCAGCTGAAATAAATTATTATTTATTCATTTTCTTTTTTCATTAATGAGCTATTAAATTATAATTAATATTTATAATTAATAATTTACCTTCATCATCAAATATTTCTGGGTTTGTTATATTACATAATGTATCTAGAGCTAATCCAGTTATTTCACCATCTGCTCTATCCATTTCTAAAACTTGACGAAGTGAATCCATACCCTGAGCACCAACCTCCAATCTGTAAGTTCTGGAAAGGGCTTTAAGGGCTCGACAAGCATCACGACGATCATCTAAAAGACTTGATGATTGGAGTCGATCAACAAGACGTTCAACCTTTCAATAAAAAATATATTTTACTTGATTGAATCATTTTGTTTTATTGAAAAAAAACAAAAAAAACAAATCATCTCACTGTATCAGCACCGGATGGCTGACTTCCTGGTTCTGGAGCACCAAGTACAGACTTTAAGCCACTTTTAAAATATTCCATTTTCAATTAGATATAGCCTTATTTTTTATTTTATATTTAATTTGTCAATAATAATATTATGGCAGTGTCATATAGTAAAAAGTTTAAAAAATAAAAAAAACATACACGTCACAAGGCTGACATTTTGAAATAAACAGCCATTATTTGTTTACAAATGAATCCATACGTCATCATATGTAAAAACATACATAAAGGTCTGTATACATGATTAAAAATTTAGGTATAATACCAATTCTTATCAAGTAAGATACTGTAAAATACTTAATTTAATAAATTTTTTTTTCTTTTTTTTACTTGTCATTTGTCAATGAACAAATTAAAAAATAAATTATGATGTTTTTCATAATATTATAAAACAATTACATTATTTTATATTGTTGATTTACATATTATATACCCGAAGATGTAAAATACGTTGTATACTTGCACAGTTGTACTGTATAAATAACAGTACTGTACAGTGTAAACTACAAGCATATATATTTGAGGGCGTAAATTTCATAGCTGTCATTTTTATAGATAGAAAAAAAATTGTATTATTGTTAAATAACAAATTAAACCGATAAACAATGGTAAGATTTTAGTATTAAATTAGATAAAAGTTGAAAAAAATTAAGTTATTGTTTAAGTATAAAATTTGATACATTTTTTTTGTATTGTTTATTATGGATATGACATAAATAATATGTCAATATTTTTGTTAATTATTATAATATTAATTTTATATAGATTCGATTTATTCTTATTCAAAATCGTGCTGGCAAAACTAGACTTGCTAAATGGTACATGAATTTTGATGATGATGAAAAACAAAAATTAATTGAAGAAGTTCATGCTGTTGTTACTGTCAGAGATGCAAAACATACAAATTTTGTTGAGGTAGGATTAAAATATAGTTATATGCTTTAAATATTATCAATATTAAACAATTTATTTATATATTTATTTGAATTTACAGTTTAGAAACTTTAAAATTGTATACAGACGTTATGCAGGATTATACTTTTGTATTTGTGTTGATGTTAATGACAACAATCTTTGTTATCTTGAAGCAATACACAATTTTGTTGAAGTATTAAATGAATATTTTCACAATGTTTGTGAACTTGATCTAGTCTTTAATTTTTACAAGGTAATAAACAATTAATTTTATTGTTATTAATTAATAATTATTAATTTTCTTAAATTATTATTTTTTAGGTTTATACAGTCGTTGATGAAATGTTTTTGGCTGGTGAAATTAGAGAAACTAGTCAAACTAAAGTTTTAAAACAATTATTGATGCTTAATTCATTAGAATAATTCATCACTACTACTATTATTATTATTGTTATTATTATTTTCCATTCCAGCATTATTATTAATCTCTACAAGTTTGATAGATGAAATATTAGAAAATGAAAATATTGACAAATTAACAAAAACTTTGTCATCTTTAATAAATTTTTATGTAATTTTCTGATTTTTTTTTTTTTAAATATACTGAATATATATTACCTGTATATTATATATTACTCGATAGACTAGTTTTAATCGAGTATTTATTTAAATTAATTAAAAATAAACGTGAAATTATTCATTTAAATATTATAAATTTTTATTTCTTTTTGGTAACATTGCTGGTAAAGAAGAATTTTTTATGAAAAGCATTATTGTTATGTTTATTTGATTATATAATAGTAATATTTTTATAATCAAAAATTGTTGGGTTGTTAAAAGATTTGCAAGGTTATCAAAGGGTTATCATAACAATCGTTATCACAAAAAAAAAATATATATATATATATCAATGCTTGTAGTTGCGACGACCCCTGTAACATATATCTCGTATCGCTTCGCTTCGATACGCCTCGAATATTCAACTTGTAACATTCATAAAAACTATAATATTTTAATATACATTTTACGATTGATAAATTTATTTTTTAATTAACTAATAATGTCTGGTTGGAAAGCTTGTTAAATTTTAAATCAATTTCTTTACTAATTTTTAAAAAATTACATTTTTATACATTTTTAATTTTAAATTTTTTTATCGTGTAGAAAAATTAAGTCAAGTTCAACTATAACTAAGTAATTTCCAATGATATAATTTTATTTTTTCGTTAAAAAATAAAAAACACATAGCCCTAGGACATTTGAAACCAGGCATATACTGTCTATCAAATTAATAACTTTGAATGTTTTTGTTTTTAATTAATTAATTTATTCTTTTTAATTTTGGTTTTTTTTTTTTTATACAATTTTTGGTATTGCTTTAATGAGGTATTGAAATTAGAAAAATTTGATATCAGCAATAATTATATAATATATATCAAAAGATATACATTCAATGATCTGAACTTTTTTTTATAAACTGAAGTTAAAGTAAGAAAAATTATATAGGTAATATTGTTGGACAACTTACTTTGATAATTATTTGTAAAATTAAATTTTATGTAAAAATATTTTGATTAACACATTAACGTTTGTCAATATCAATTGATATCAATGCAATCGAAGTTTATACTTCTATAGAAACAGAAACATTTGATTTTGAACCAAGACGTTTTTTTTTTTTCTATATATATGATCAAGAAATTTTTTATGTTTATAATTATATTTTTATTTTATTTATATTAATATTAAGTCATTTGGCTAACAAGTTATTGAATATTTATTTGCAATGTTAAATTTCAAATGGTTTACTGAGAAAAAATCAACGATCTTGAAGAGCATCGATCACTTGGGCATTCATAGTAGCCAATATATATTAAATCGAAATTTTGCCAAGCATAAGTCAATACTTGAGCATGTTGTATCTCCTCCACAGACACTAATTGCACACTCGTATTACTTTTTTAAATAATTATTAATTTGATCATTAAATGCCATACTGATCATCACTCTCACCTCATCATAATGACTAAAGTAATAAAACATTTGAATTCCTTATTCACATAAGTACATTGTTATCTTAAAATAAAAAAATATATAAAAATGTTTCTGGGTATTTTGATATTTCTATGTAAATTCAAATTATCTAATTTTTAATCAAATAAAAGCGTAAATATGAATATATAATTATAATTTAATATATTTTTCAAAAATTATTTAAATAATTTGTAAACTTAAAAATTAAAAAAAAAAAAATGTTTTTTCAAGAAATATATAAATTAGACGTGCAATAGAATACTAATTGAAAAAATCTGAGGTCAAAACAAAAAAAAAAAAAAATTCAAAATTCATCAAAAAAGCCACGTGCGTCGGCGGCAATAATACAAAGAAGAGGAAATGCAGACAAGTAAAAAATAAATGGGGTAAGATTGTCGTGAAGGCGGATCCCGTAATTAAGAGTGTCTCTAAAACCTGACAGACATCAGGCATATTACTCTATACAGGAGCGACAAAAAAATAAAAGACTATATGATCATAAATGACATTTCAGTATCCTCTCATCTGGATTCAAAAAATATGTACAAATAGTGACACATGCTAAAGCAAATAGTTGTTAAAAAATAAAAAAATAATATAACTGTCGGCATTTTGAAATGTACAAACCGCATGTAGTATGCAAAATACAATTGAATTTTATATTTTAAAATATCATTATGTAAAAATATTATGATAAAAGAAAATGTATATTCACAGAGAAAAATTGTCGTTAAATAATTAACAGATTTTATTCACTGAAGTGGTGGAATTTATAAACAAAAGTATTCAAAATTTACATAATTATTTTTTAAATTTTACTTTGAAAAATATAACGAGTATTACACAGAGATAGCTAAGGAAAAGGATGTAGCTAAGGAATAATTTTTACTACAAATATTTACGTATTGTTATGCAGTTTTTATATTTAAAAATTTGTAAATTATAATATTTATGGTGTAAATAAAACCATAAAAAAAAATTAATTTTACTATTTTTATTAATCTAAACGATTTAGCTTTATAACTTTTGTATCATGAATTCTCAAATAAAATTCAACAGTAGATACATATTTTTTTCTCCGTGAATTAATTGTAAACAATATATATTAGTATAACTAACAAATGATTTATAATTGCAATTTTTGTTTTTTTTTTTTATAATTTTATAAACCTACAAGTAGAAAATTTATTTGCAAAAAAATAATAATGAAAATACGCTTTTTCGGTATTTTAGATGAATGACATTCATATCTTTGCAGCTTCACCAAACACTGTCGGTTTATATACTCTATTTTAATTTATTTTATTTTTTTTTGTTTTTAAACGAAAGACGAAACACCGACGAACAAACACATTAACGCTTCAGCAATATATTCCAAGTTTGCATGGCGGAACGCCCTAACTTCCAACAAGTCAACTTGCCTTGAAGAAACAGAACAACTCGCAGTTAATAAAAAAATTTTCCAACAATAATTTTTTTGCAAAATTTTATTATACATCGAAATTGGAAAAATTAAGATATCAACTTATGATACATCGCATTCTATCGATAAAGTATATCAAAAACATGATGATCAATTGATCATTAAGTCAATTGGATCAGCTCAAGTGAGACTTTGGGGAAGTTAGTTGCATTTGCATGTCTATATGACTATCATTTCTATATATATTATTTTAAAAATTAACTAAAAATTGTTTTATAAATAAATCTTGAATATTTTTGTTAAAATTTTTACAGAATAAGATATAGTTGAATTAACTCTGAAAGTCTGAAAAATTAATGCTGATGTTGAATACACATTTAGGTATAGGTATATATTGGTAAATATGACAATTAAATTGATTTTTGTATACATAAATAAGCATGTAATATAAATTTGTTGAAAGCTATTAGTTCAACTATACAATCATATATTATATTAAAACTCAACACAATATTCAATTGAAATGTTTATTCTTAATTGAACTACACACAAAACAAACACGTTATAATTTCAATGAATAAATATAAACCCCAAGTTCCATATCCATAAGCCCATTACCCTTATTTTTTTTTTTATTCAATTTTAAAATAAAATAAAAAAAAGAAACTAGCTATATATATATATATACATTATTTTATATTACTTTTATTTTATTTTTTTTATTATGAAGAAAAAAAAAATAAAAATTGAATTTTTGTGGGCTGAGAAACTATAAAACTAGCACCCAAAAAAAATAAATAAATAAAAAAATAAAAAAAACGGGGTGTCGATGTAAACTGACACGTTTTTCTTGTGAATGTGGCGGTATTTTGTTTGGAACTCGAGGTCATTTGGCGGTTTTGTCACTTGACTACTGACTAGAGTTTTTAGCTTGTAAGTAGACTATGGAAATCTTCAAATTTCAAAGGTTTTTTAACCGATATATATATTACTTCTTGTTAAAAAAAAAAAAAAAAAAGAAATGAAAAAAAATTTATGTATATTTTTGTATATGAAAATTTTATTTATTTAGTTATTCTTTTTCTATCAATGTGAAGAGAATTGAGTTGTCATGACAGAAATAATAAATTGTGAAGAAAAAAAAATAAACAAATATATATTTCATTGAGTATTACAATTCATTGCTCAAATATTAATACAAAAAAAAAAAAAATTATCTCAATAAAATAATTGAAAAATTTATTATTATAATTAATTATTATTTTTTAAATATTTTTAATATACATATGTTACAGAAAAATACTTAATTTAAAAAAAAAAATTATCATAAAAAATTAGTCAACAAATTGAGTATATGCACATATGAAAATTAACTATATAATTTTTCAAAAAAAATATATATATTTTTTTGTATTTTTAAATACATTAAATATTTTTTAATTTTCTAGTTGCAATGCATAAAAAAAAAAAAAAAATGTGTTCTTATATTATGGGTGTGGTCATTTTACAGTGAAAGAAAATTTTATTTTATCGTAAAAAAAATTTGACAATAAAATATAATTTTTATAGGTTTTTTTTTTTTTTTTTATGAGAGTACATCTACGTCAGTTGATACGTTGGGGTTGACATTAATATTTAAATACACTTTATTATATTTTCATGTGTATATATATATAATTTTAAAACAACATTCAAAGTTTTTAAATTTTATAGAAAAAAAATATATAATTTTGGTTTTGAATTATTCGATTTTTCTTTATTATTTATGTAGCTGTATTTTTTAATTTTTATTACTTTTTTAAAAAAAAGTTTTGTTTATTAATTTAAAAAAAAAATTAGTAAAATGTTTTTATAAATTTTGTTTGTTAATTTTAATAATTTTTGTTTGTTAAATTCATTTTACATTCAATTAAGATTTCATGTAAAAATAAAGAAAATGTATTGAAAAAATCTTCTACTCGTAACTATATTTCGTGTAAAACAACTGTTTGTAAATTTTATTTTACAAATAAATATTTGTTAAATTGACAAACAATTTAAAGACTTTATTTAACAAATAAACGTTTTTGTTGGTGGACCTAATTTAACGAACTGAATTTATTAATTTTATTCTAATAGAAATAACTGTTTCGATTTACTCAATTTTTTTTTTTCTTTTCGATTAACATAACTAACCAAAGTAAGCACTGATAAATCGAAAAATAATAATTCCAATTAGAAATGAATTAGACAAAAGTAAAATACAAAATGAAACCTATTTTCATCAAGTTCAGTGATGTACACAAAAAAAAATAGACAACTCACATTGTTTATATAATGTACACATCATCATAAAATTAATAAAGAAAAAAAAATTAATCTAAATTTATGTAAACAACAAATTTTTTATATATTACATTATAAAAATAATAGAAAAATTAATAAAAACAATTAACGACAGATGTACTCACTATACTTCTTTGACTGCGTGTTTAATTTATCGTAATATTTAAATTCTATAATTTATGCAATATTTCAAAGTATCTTTGGAAACAGTATTAAATAAATTTCTCTATATAAAATTATTATAAATTAAAATAGAGAAAAAAAATACCTGAGTTTAATATTTACATATAATATTTAATAAAAATATTTTTATCTAGTTGCATGGACTTGCTGGTTGACTTGCATGAGTCTGTACAATAACAGGATAAATTGTTGATGGATAATACTGGGAATGATGATGATGATGTGGATGAATTGAATGATATCCATTTGATGCATCTCCATCATTATTATTGTTATCATTATTACTGTTATTGTTATTATTATTATTATTATTATTACTATTATTACTACTGTTGTTGTGAGTTTGATTGTTGTTGATTTGATTGTCATTACCACAACGATGATTACTATTAATTTGACAATGTGATGCTGATGTTGTTGGTAATGTTCCTAGACTACTTGCTAAAATATCATGAACAGTATGAGGACTTGGCCAATGAAGACCAATACCATTTTGATGACCAACAGATGTTGGTGTTGGTGGTGATGGTGATGTTTTATTTCCTGTTGATCCAGTTAGTCCAACTAAAAAATAAATTAAATTAATTATTATTTTTTAAATAATAATAAATACAAATAATTTAAAAGAATTAATTTTCTACAAATTTATCTTTCAGTCTCTATACATTTTGTTTACAATTTATTACATTTAAAATATAATCATTATAGTTTTAAAATATATTGTAAGGTATATTTTAACATTTCTATATCAAATTTAATTGTACATAATCTATCAAAAAATAAATACTTATTAATAAAGTTTTTCTGAAATACAGAAATTTACAGTTCCAACTAAGATACAATTTTTCTCAGTAATATAAAAAAAATTGGCAAAAAATTATATACTTAAAATTGTAACAAAAAAAAATAAACAGTAAATGTATGCACATTTACTTTTGTTTTTATAAATTTTATTTTATATATTTATTTTGGTATATGTGGATACAAATGGTATTTATATTTATATATATATATTATTTGGTTTAGACATGGACACAGTCGGTGCCATTGTGGCACGCGAGACATAGAGACTCTAAATTTTCTTGACTTGTCATGAGAAACAAATTGCTAGTGAATGTTTTATTGTCATTTGAAAAGTCTTAACGGTGGTCTCAATGTCTCAATGTCATATACTATTGATACGCTTGAAATCACTAGCTATAATCATTAATTAATTTGTTTTTTTTTTTATTATCTTTTTATAGGCTCAAATAGATATTAAAATAAATAATTTATTTAAAAAAATACCACATGAAAATGACTAAATGATTAGTTTTAAAGCTAAAATAGAATATATTTAAAATGTATATAAATTATATTATGAATTACTCAAGTTTCATTACAGTATACATTTTTTAATTGTTCATAACTTTTTTGATATATATATATATATATATTTATTACAGGTTTGATAAATCTTTATAACATAGTCTCTCATATTTCAATAGACCCATAAATCGAATAGCAATATTTTAGCGTTAATACAAAAGTAGTTTATATACATACTATATAGCTTATAGATATGAAAAATAAATTGTATATTTGCCTCGTATTATTTGTTATTGCTGTTGTAAGAAGGTTGTTTACAAAATCTATGTCAGGTTTGCAGTGCGTAATTAACACTGTAAGTTTAATCTTCGATTATGTGCGTGCAGAAAAAAATTAAAATAAATATATAAAAATTGTTTAAAAACTGTAGATTATATGGTACAGTGCGTGTAAAAGAAAAATTAGTAGAACAGTTTTGATGACAGAATAAGAGCATAACACTTTGGTCAAAGATCATTTCCGTATTTGTACATTTAATTTGATAAAGACTTTTTGTAAATTAATCCATGATTGTAATGCTATACATATATACTTGATTGATATTATTATAACAAAGAAATATTATATATAATTTTTTACCTGAATGATGATGATGGTGATGATGTGTCATTGCTGGTGGAGGTGGTGGATGATAAGGAACTGATGGATATGGTACAGAACACAATGCTGCAGCACCAGCAGCAGCAGCAGCAGCAGCATAAAGATGATGATGGTGATGATGATGATGTGGATGATGATGCATTGCTGCAACAGCAGCTGCTGCTGCAGCTGCACCAACTTTATTTCTTAATATTCTTGATATACTTGATACTGATGGTACATTGTATTTATCACAAACACCATCTGATAATAATCTATCACGTATTTCCCATGCAAATATACCTGGATCTTTGAGTTTTAATTGTTTTATATATTGTACAACTTTTGGTGTTGTTACACGAGGTTTACTACCTCCAATAGCACCTGGTAATATGCTACCTGTTTCATGAAATCTTGCAAGAATTTTACTAACACAACCATGGCTTACTCTAAGCTGTCGAGATATATCACAAGGTCTTATTCCCAATTGAGCCAATTCAACAATTCTAAGACGAACAGCATTTGGCAATGGTCGACCATTTACAAATACACCACCTAACTGATTAACTTCACCATACTGCTGTTGTTGTTGTTGTTGTTGTTGTTGTTGTTGTTGTTGTAGATGTTGAGACTGTTGATTGGTTTGACTCTGAGATTGTTGACCTTCAAGAGTTCCATTATTCTCTGTAAATAAAAATTTATAAATTATAATTTAAGCTCTTTATTTGAAAAGTATACTATTTTGTATTTTGTTTGTATGTTTTAATGAGATATATATGCATGTTATATATTCGCGAGAAAATAAAAAGGAAGGAGGAGGAGCAAAATGATCCACTGTATTGAAATCATTTAAATATATATGATGGTTTATATATATATTGTTTTTAATTAGCAAAATAAAACTGGCCCTTATTGCTGAGTGGTACATTCCAGTTGCATACATTGCCCTCCTTCATCCTGTTGAGTTGTGTAAAATTAACCCTCATCGGATATAAATTTTCCAACCTTTTTTTGTTTTTATTTTTAACTTTCATTTATAAATTTTTTTTTTTTCTATTCAACGCCTATAAATGACAATAAATTTTTGTATAAAAAAGTTTGTTATTTTTTTGTTTTTAAAATTTACAAAATCTTTTGTAAAAAATAAACATGATAAATAAGAACAAGCAAAAAAAAATGCAGTCTGAGGATTCTCGGAAGCATTTCGTCGTCGGAGATGAGTTTTTTCTCTCTGAAAAAATTGCATTAACTATTTTTTTTTTTTTTTTATAATTTTTTAACACATTAATTATTTTTTTTCTTTCTTGATACATAGTATTTAATAAAACAGCATTAATTTGAAATTTTTACTTCAGTTGATTCAAGCTTTAATGATGACAACGACAATACTCGTTTGAAAATTTGAAATTTATTTTATGGAAAATGTTACCGACGGATAGATACTTTACGAAAATTATTATTTATATAATTATAAAGTATAAAAAAATATAACAATGACTGCGATTGACGTTTCAAATGAAAAATTATCAGTATATAAACTTTTATTGAAAAATTTGAAAGAAAATTATGCGATCAAAATTTTTTGATAGAAAAACGAATTAAAAAACGCTTCAAATTCTATATAGAAATAAATAATATTATCAATTAAATATAACAAAAAGATTTTAACCTTTTATTTTTATATTTTCAAGTAACATTACCACATAATTTTTTTTCGCTTATAGCTTTTAATTTCTTTTCTTCACAATTGAGAGTCAAATGTTATATAAAGTACTATCACTAAATTAAACGGCCGTGATAAAAAAAAATCATAATGATTAATGACTAACAGAAAATGAAATATATATATATTCATGATATGAAACTTTAATTTTCCACAGTTTATGATGATCAAAGAAATCCAATTATTCGGCTTTTATGTCGCAATGTTAATAAGAACACACAGGTTTGAAACGCTTCACTTAAATGATGACATTTTTATAGTTTTACTAAACT
Source organism: Lysiphlebus fabarum (assembly GCA_011426435.1). Classification (NCBI taxonomy): domain Eukaryota; kingdom Metazoa; phylum Arthropoda; class Insecta; order Hymenoptera; family Braconidae; genus Lysiphlebus; species Lysiphlebus fabarum. The sequence continues at coordinate 57,549 of WSYQ01000312.1, read as the reverse complement.
TTTTAGTTGAAAAAACATATGGACATTTATTTATTTTTTTATATTTGGATTCACAATTAATTAACGTCCATCAACTAATTATAATGATTTTATCAGATATTTATATAATTCTATGATTAAAACTGACACATTAAATTATTTAGAAAAAAAAAAGACAAAAATTTTGTATACAAAATAATGTTTTTTTTTTTTCTCAAAAAATATACTATTTATCACCAATTTCTTCAAATTGATTTATAAAAATCTTAATATTTTATTATTCGGAGAATTATATGTCAAATTTTTTTTATTCATTCGTCTTCGTAAAAAAAAAAAAAACATTAACACTAATGGTCTTCGTAATATTACTAGTTCATTTTTCAAAACTCATAGATATATATAATATCAGATTTTTTTTTTTTGTGTTATGAAGTGCTGATGGATCAAAGAGACCGAAGCATGTAGTGAGTTTTATATACATGCTTGTTGTACATGCGTTTCTATTTTAGTAGGAAAGAGTAAGTCAGAGAATAATATATCACATGTTTGTACATACGGGCCATCTTATGACAAACAAGTTAGATACTTCCCTTACTCCATTCAGTTTATAATAATTTTTTTTTTAAATTTATTAAACATACTTATATATACACAAGAAAAAAATTCTAGTTGATCTGACTGTTAAAGTCTCAGGTTATTCAGTCAGAATGACTGAAGGTATAGTTGTACCAACTGACTTGTTTCGTCGTTTAAACTGAACATGTAAATGATTGAAATTCTTGAAAATTCACAAAAAAAAAAAGATAAGAATTGGAGATTTATATTAACTTATTGTTGTATTAAATTAAAATTCATGAAAAAATTAATTAAATTTGAATCTCACATTGTGTTGCAAGCGACGGTAGTTCTATCAGGCTTTATTCTCGAGTTCAAATTGGTATGAATATTTTTGGTTGGTTATTCAAATGATAAACCAAATACATGTATATCAAGCATGCACATATATGCTACCTTAGAGGTAGCTAAGGAAAATATTCCTGTTTCAGGCGTTGTGTTCTTTTTCTGCCAAAACAATATTGTAAATTGCAAAAACTTGTACACTGTGAGAGCCGGAACGTTGGCAATACATGGATTTATTGTATTGTTCTCATAATCTCATCAGATAGCACTACAGCTCGGTTACTTTGGCTGATATTCATACAGTGATGCAGAGTCCGAATTTGGATTGGATCAGGCTATCACAATTTCCTGATCAAAACCTGACCAGGGCTTGATCAAGTAAAAAATAATAAAAAAATTATATTTTTTTAAACATTTAAGTTTAATTTGACCCAATAAATAGCATCAGGTTTTGAACTGTTGAGGAATCAGGATTTGATAGCGTTTACATGATGTTATCCGGATCAAGTAAAATGTAAAAAAAAAATATAATTTATTTATTATTTTTTTACTTGATCAATAGCCCTGTCGGTTAGGTTTTGATCAGGCTATATCTTTGTTCAGGCTGTAATAAAGTGACCTTGATCCTGGTCAGATCAGGATGTCATAGAGATACTTGCATTGGAATCGCTTTAAGATCAAGATTCTCTGATCCAGAATTGATCAAGATGTAATAGGAATACGTGAATAAAAATAGCCTTACGATTTTCTGATCCAATCCGCGTATCTGTGTTTAGGCTATCCTTAACAAATTTCTACTCGGCTAAGACATTTATTATTAATTTAATATTTTGTTGAAGATTTGTCAGTATACCAATAAACCTGAATACTAAAATTAATTGTCAAGGAAAAAAATTTATACAAATTTACTATTATAATAAATAGTTTAAGTAAATATTATGAGTAAGTTATTAAACTTTAGCCAAAATAAAAATACAATAATTAAATTGGGTAATATCAAAAATTATATAATTGAATGCATTTGACGCACGTCGCACATTGTGAATAATGTGATCATGTCGTTTTCATGTTTGCCCACATATAGAACAGACTGCTTCTGGTTTTTTTAAAGACCTTTATCCAAAACAAACAAATACTAATAAAAATTTTCTTTTTTATTTATATAGAACAAACTATATATATTCAATATTTAAGGTAAAACTATTTTAGTAAAATTTTAGCGATTATAGTTTTAGATTTTGGCGCCGGTGCTTATGTTAAATAAGTCTCGGCCACCCATTGAGAATATCAGTAAACAAAAGTAAGGATATATAGGTTCTTAACCAAAAAACCAAAGAAAATAAGCCGAATGGAGAGGATATAGAGACATATGAAATTTGAGATGAAAAATACTGTGGTCAAATTATTTGGAAATTGATGTATCAAATAACAAATATATATCATTTGCATTTTAAATTATGAAAAACTATTGCAAAATTTTCATTTGGCAAAAAAAATAAATAAATAAATTCCGGGCATATTAGAACTTGAAAAAAAAAGAGGAAGCAAAAAATATAACAAACAGCGGGAAATTTCGTTACTAATTTAAAAAGTATTTAACTAGTCCTTTGTCAACTTCTCTTAAAAATCTGAGCATATATATATGAACCTTTTTTTTTTTATTTCTTCCTGAAAGCTGTGTTTAATATTCGTCAAAAACAAATGTTTCTAATTGAATACTAATGAATGTTTTAAACCAGTATACAAACATTGCGAGAATTTTTCATATTGGATTTGTTTAAAGAAGTAATACACTGCAGAGTGAAGAATTTATTCGTTACAAATAATACAAATATTGCTTTAAATAAATTTGGCTCAATGTAAAAAAATTATTTAACCTAAAATTACAAAAGCATTTTAATAATTTACACAAATAAAATATAGATAATATTATCTAGTTTGCCAAGATGAAATAAAATTTAATTGAATTAAATATAATGTGGAATGTAGATCAGAGTTTGTAAATTTTACAAATATTATTTTTTACTGATCAGATTAATTTATATTTTATATTATAATTTATACTGTAAATAATAATTTTTTATAGTAATAATATGTTAAAAATAACATTTTACCAATAAAAATGTATATATATTATAAATTTATACCTCAAATCAAAACAAATAAAATATCTCGACGAAATTTAATATTTATATATAAACACTATTTATGTGACATTAAAATCATTAACTTGATTTGGACGAAGTTCAAAAATATTAAACGTTTAAAAAATTTGTTTATAAAATAATTATTTTCTAAGTAATATACTTGTAGTATGTTTCAGTAATAAAAAGTAAAGTACTTGACTAATGAATGCTGTTTATATATTTTATAATATTTAATGTATTGAAAATTACAAGTATAATTATATTTATCTGTACTATATAAATGTGAGTTAATCACTTCTTTTTATATGATTTAAATGAAAACTACAGTTGTGATAACTATCAACAATTGTAAATAGTTTTTCTAATGAATATAAGTGTGTGTACATATAAAGTCATAAATGTAGTTAACGTAACATTTATTTCAAACCAAAATAATTATATTATTTAAAAAATTTAAAAATGTATAAATAAAATCTCTCTGTACATGTATAACCCGACGGGAATAACTATAAGTCTCTCATTTCAAAGAAAAAAAAAACTTGGATATACGTTAAAGCACTGTTGTTGTATATAAATTATATTGGCATATATAACCCAATGAATATATATATATGTATATTCAATATTTAATTTGGTTGTAAAGTTAAACATCTCTAATATCCAAACAACTCAATCATATGTTATATAAATCCATATCTTTAATCACACGCAAACAGCAAACAAAGTCAATAACAAAATTATAATTTAAAAGAAATAAATAATAATAATATATATAATAATTTTTTTTTTCAATCAATAATAAACTATTTCATTTATAATTAATTAATTTAAATATATTTTTAAAATATATTAAATAAAAATTAGAAAAAAAATAATCATCAATTTTAAAAAATATATGAAATTTAATTTATATATTATTTTAAATAAAATAAAGAATAATTTACAAATTTTTATAATTATGAATTATAAATAATAATTAATATAATTTTTTTTTTTTTTTTAAATGTATACATATATTTAGTATATAATCTATGCCACTGGCCCGAGAAAATAATCGTATATTTAAATATGAGTAGCTCTGCGCATTCAAGTGAAAGGTTATCACAACCAAGAATCTCGAAGTGATTTCGTTATGGTTTATAAAATTTTATGACAATAAATATATATAACAAACATCTTAATATAAATATTGACTTTCAACCACGTGGATCATATAAATTATTTATCATAAATAATCACATATATTTATTATAATATATATATAATACTCACCCAAAGCAATTGCGTCCATTTAAAAAAAAAAAATGTTTAATTATATTTAACTAAAAAATTTTTCACTTATTTTATAATTTGTCACATTGATAAATATTTTAACACATTCACAATTACAATAACAATAAATTATTATTTAATTTATATTTATTTATAATTAAAAAAAAAAAAAAATTAAAAAAAATTTAACGTTTTAGTCTTTAAAATAGTTTTGATATTGTCACTGGTCTGTTGAACAGATTGTTCTTTACTGGCTCACTTAAAAAACCGAAACGATTTTAACCGAAGCATCAGAAAATTTTTTTCTCGGCTTTGATGATAATGAAAATGAATCACAACCGCCCACGTAACTAATATAAGAACCATGAAACGTTTCTATTGGTTTAATTTAACGACTTATTTTAAATCACTTTAAAATATAAAACTAACACACTTTTGTTGGTGGACCTCTTGATACTTAATATTCACAGCATCTTGTATATTATATTTACAAATGTTAGTTTAAATACATACAAAAATCAGAGGCGTTTGATAAACACACCAAAGAAAAAGGCGGAGTTTAAATATTCTCATGGCCCATTGGCGAGTTCACTCACCGTGGGTGCTTGCATTTCATTTATACATTTAAATACTTATCGTACACGCCTATCTTGATCATTTTAACAATAAATTTTTGGTTAAATATTAGTTAACAAAAATCATGTTTAAATTGTACAGGTATTTTTTAAACTTATTTTGGACTTGCATATATATACGCAAGTTATGTTGATATTATTTTTTTAATAATAATAAACTGACATTTTTAATATTTATCTATTTTTTTTTTTTTATAAAATGTATATAAAAATTGAAGAGCAAATATGGTAGTCATAATAAAAGATGCAACTGTTATTTATCAAATCAATCATTGAACTTTTTTTTTTTTTTAATTTATACAGATATTATTCAAAGCAACTAGACACATTCAAAGTTTTTCTGAGGGTATTTAAATTGCATGAAATTGATCATAATTATCAGATACAATTATAGCTTATAAACTTTGGATAAACTTTAATCGAATCATCTGGAGATAAAAATTTATAGAGTTAATATTTTAGTCATAGTCCTGAACATTTTTATAAACAATAAATGACTTGTAGATTTTTTTAGTCTTGCGTTCAGAGACAATTTCAGTACACTCTTCAGATTTCAAAAAATTCGTGAAATCAACAACAGATAGTTTACAAGTATAGTCGTTTTGAGTCATTAACAAAAAAGGAGTAATATAACATAATCCTAACATCGATTCAATCGAGTATTTTTACCTGAGTAATATGTATTGTTTTATTTTTTAAAAGCATGATAAGACAATTTTACTAATTTGGTAGTCAAGTTTCTCTTTCAATTTTTTCCATAAAATAAATTTCTCTCAATTTTCTCCGTATCATAGAAAATTCACCGAAATCCATACATGTAATCAAAATTTGGAGTTTCTTCATCATGCAGAGTTATCGTATAGTTCACTATTTCAACACAATTTTTTCGTCATCAACTGTAACATAAAATTATTAAAATATAAAATTATATTAAATTGTTTCTAATTGGCAGGGCAAAAGACTTCGCGTCTAGTTGGGTGGATAATCATTTGATTGGTCTAGTAATATAAATAAATGAATATATTATTAAATAAAATATTTATGAGCAACTTAACTTTCTATACAATAATGGTTATGTCAATTTTTCGAATTATTATTAGATTATTAAATAATATATACGTCATATGGCCCATAAAAAATAGTTTTTTGTTAATTTTAATTAATTTAAATCGAATTAAATTTATAAAAGATTATTTTTAAACAACTTAAAATACTATCATAATTTTCAACACTTTTTTAAGCACTTATTTAAACACTATAGTCTTAATTAAAGTGTTGAAAATAATGTTCAAAATATAAAAACACTTTTTTAAACACTATCAGTAAAATTGACATTGGTATTGAGTAAAGTTGCTCATAAATATTTTATTCAATATACTTAATATTTATTTATGTATTTATTTATTCAATTTTTTATTAATATTACTAGACCATTCAAATGATTATTCACCCGCAAACTCTTTTGCCCTGCTAATTAGAAATAATTTGTTTATAATCAATAAAATGTTATTCTGAACTTAAAACTTGTACAAGCTTCATATCTAGTACAGAATATTCCAATTACATTTTTATTGAAAAATTAATTCAATTGTCTTTTTTGCTATAAATTTCAAATAATCAAATTACTCATTTTTTGTATAAATTAAAATAAAGTATAGTATATCGTTTTATATAGCATATATAAAATTCACATCTATTATCTTTCTCATAATTTTAATATAATATATATCATTGCATTGTAAATTATTAAAATTTACTATAATTGCTGAAAAGATAAAGGATATATAGTAAAAGATATAGAAATAAAAAGAAAATATAATAGACACAACAGTGGATGAGAAATGGTTTTATGAGATATTGAGTATGAAATGAGCAAAGGCCGTTTCACACCGCGAAGCAAAGAATTATCTGGCTTAAACCCAAAAATCTAAATTTACGTATATATAACCAAGGGTTTCTTGCTTAAACCTTTATCTTTTTTTTATTATTTTATTTTACATTTAAAAAAAAAACTAAAAAAGAGAAATTTTGAAATGAAAATTTCCCCATATATATATTCTTAGAATAAATTGTAAAATAAAATACAAAATCATCACTCTATTTAACCATTTTAATACTTAAAAAAATAAAATAAAATCTATAATAAAAAATATATAAATTTAAAAAAATTGATTTTTTTTTGTTTTATATATTTAATGAGTAATAAAAAAATTTGGCTTTTTAAATACAATATTGTCTGCAAAAAAGCCTTCAAATAAAGTGTAATATATATTTAATTTTTTTTGTTTATAAATTTCGTTTAGCACGTTATATAAAATTCTGTCAGATTATTGCTATTAATAAAACAAAAATATATATTGAGAGATAGATAGAGTAAGTTTGGTAGGTGATGCTCGGTTTGATGGTGCATCGTAAATTAATGCAAGCAAATTTTGTAGATGGAAGAGACAAGATGTGATTTTTCTCTTTCAGTCGGCATTTTAGATTCATCTGGTGGCTCAAGCAATATGCAAAATATATTTTTTACTGGCATGGCGTAGCGACTTAATGGCTCGCAACTAACGGATTAAGACTTGAATTCACTTGCAAGCATGAAACTTGTCTTTTATCATTTTTTATCTTTTCAGCACATGCTTTTGGCAATCTTCAAACATATTCTAAACTCTTTTTTTTCTTTATTTTCTTTTTTAAATAATAATAATAATAATAAAAATGATGTTTATCAATTTCTTGAAATATTGAATTTTGTTTTTTTCTTTATTTCTACAACTAAAAATATAATTCAAGTTTTTTGAATAACTGTAGTCTCGTTGATGGGCATCGTCTTGTTGCAATATTTGTTAATGATCCAAAAAGATCCTGCAAATGTCTGCCAAAAATAATCAGTGTTGGAAAGTCCACGTCATTCATAAATTTTAGCATATGAATTAATTTTTTTTTTTTTTCAAAATAAATAAATTCAATTATTATATTTTAAATGTGCAATTTGATATTAAACATTTTTTTTTTTTTCATTTTGAATGGTTTTTTTTTTTTTTTTTTTTACAGAAAAACAAATGTGAATTACATATTTTTTTTTTTTTTTTCAAAAACAAAATCACAGTTTTAATTCAGTACATGAAAATTTTTAATATTTTAAATTAAACTGAAAAAAAAAAAGAAAGAAAATGTTTTTAAATATTATAAATATTTTATCAATTACTATTGAAAAAAAAATATTTATTTTCAAACAAATAAGGTAAAAATTTATTACCACAATTATTATTTCATTTTGTTAGCTCTTTCTTCTTTTTTTTTTTTTTTTTTTTTTTTTTTTATTAAAAAAAAAAAAAAAAAAAACATGATTGTTTAATTCAACATGAGCTAGCCATTATTTTTGTTTTCTTCAATTTGATATTTTTCTTCATTATTATCAATATCTATATCTTGTTTTATTTGAATATTATTTATTGATTCAGTTTTAATATCAACAATATTTTCTAGACAATCATTGTTTTTAATATCTGGATTTGGATCATGATTTTCTTCCTCATCTTCTTTCATAACTTGTAAATTTTCATCAACTAAATTATCTTCAGATGGTTCTTCATTATCTTGAAGTTTTTTATTATTACCAATTTCTGATTCAAGTACTTCTAATTCTTCAAGAAGTACTTTTTCACGTTGTTCAATTTCATCTGTAAAATAAAACAATAATAATTACAATTTATTTTATATGTTTTTAAAAATATTATTATAATAATATTTTATACCATGAAGTTCTTTAGCACATTTTTCCAATAGTGCATCAGTACGTGGATGTGATTTTACAGGTAAATAATAAATTGATGGTTGTGCACGAGTACGAACAAAATGTGCAAGTGGTAATTGTGAAGCACGCCATTCTTGAAATTGTTTACTACGTGCTAATTTTGTTTCTAAAGCTTTAACTTCAGCTAATTGTTTTTTTCTTGACATAAAAAGTTGTTGTCTTTCTTTTTTAAGTTCTTCTTTTTCTTTACGTTTTGCTTCTTCAACTCTAGCTTCAACTTCAGCTTTTTTATCTTCCTACATATTAAAAGTAATATAAAAAAAAAAAAATTATTATTAATTAAATAAATATTAATATAAATTTAATAATATTACATGTTTGACTTGCCTTAGCTTTAAGTTTAGTTTCTTCTTGTCTAAATTTTTGTAATGTACCCAAAAGTGCACCAAACATACGTTTATTTCTTTGTCTACTTTTTTCATCAACATTTTCTCTTCTAATAACATCTTGACGTGATGGAACATCACGTGGTGGTGCTATAACACGTGATGATACAGCTGGACGTACACAACTATCATCTTCATCACCACTATCATCAGGATTTGATGGTACTTTAGCACTTAAACGACTAAATACAGTTTTTGGTTCATTAACTTGACTTTGCCAACGACGTTTATTATTTGGCTGATCATTATTAATATAATCTGAACTTCTTTTACGATCTTCTTGTTGTGAATATTTTTGACCAACTCTGATATATAATATAAATAATAAACATTTATTTTTTTGACATTTATAATAAATTTTAAAGGTTAAGTTAAAAATAAATTATTAAATTATTTATTTATATTTATTTTTCATCATTTAAAAAGAAAATAATTTTAACAATTAATTTAATAAAAAAAAAAGTATATTACCTTTGATTTGTTTGTAATTGTCCATTTTCTGAATCTGGTAAATCACGTCCAAGTATTTTTCTAATATCACGATCCAAATCACGTAGACCATCGCGTGCCGCTTCTAAATCAGCCTCTAATCTTTCAGCACCCCATGTTTCTTTTGAATCTAATTTTCTCATATTTACACTATTAACTTAATTATAAACTAACTTGTTAACAATGTTATATTTATTATTAAAATATAAACACTATATTGTTTATACATAAACAATAATATAATTATGAAAATTTTAATAAATAATAACACCGGAATTGATTGTTTTTGACAACGAGGTCTTGCCAACTGCGCTTATGGCTCACTCTTTTTTTTTTTTTTTTAAACAAAAATATATATCAATTAAAACTATTTTATCAATTGATGGTAATATTTATTTAAATAATTATATATACATATATTTATATATATAAATAAAACAATTATTATTATATTTTTAAATCATATATGAATAAATATTTTTATATTTACCTATGATTTTTCTTATACTTATTGTTTGTTCCAAATATTATCAATTCCTTTGATGAATATTCCAAATACAATGATAACCAGTGCACAAATAACACAGTGAATGTAAATTAGTCCATTAAATTTTTGATAACAACTTGGATAACATCTATAATAAAAAAAAAAAAAAAAAAAAACAAAAACATAAAAGAAATAAATAAACAACAATATGTATAAATTGATGATTTAACTAATATCAAATTTAAAATGATTTATAATGAATTTCAAAATTTTTATATATATATATATATGAATGGTAACTCAGTTTTGTTGCTGTTTTATTATCCAAAAACAAATGTGTCATAATAATACTGTCTAATGTTAAAAAATTATTATTTATCTATAGATATATTATTAATGAATATTAATATTCACAGTTTAGCTTGAAGCGTATTGTCTTGTTGATTTAATTTAGGTATTATATCCAAAAAAGATCCTAGTTGTTGACTAGATGATAAAATAACTTCGAGATCTTTGATAACTTTTGATAAATTTTCGTCATTAATAGTATATACTGAAGGTTTTCCAAATGATGCTATTACACCAAGAGTTGATAAACTGACTAGTGATGAGGTGTAAAGATCCAATGACAGCGTGTAAGGATGACGAACAAGTGAATTATCTTTAAACAAATTATGTTCAGCATATTTTTGGCATTCTTTAAGAATTTTTTTTTCAATTGGTTCATCCATTGTTTCATTGTCCCACTGTTCAATTGATAATAAATAATTAGATTGATAAATATAAATATTAATTTAATTTTAATATTACCTGAATAAGAACAGATGCTGTTACATAAATGCCAGAAATAAATGGTGATATTAAATTACACAATAATAATCGTAATTTATTATTATTTCCATAATGTATTTGATTATTATTATCAACATAAAAACACTGTTCGTTTATTAAAAATTTAATTTCTTTTTCCCATTCATTGATAATCGTTTCATCATCATCATCATCTGGCAAAGCAAATTCACAACTTAATAATTTACGTAATTGAATATATTGTTTCTCAGCAATTTCTGAAAAATATAAAATTATTTATATCAAGTTAAATTGTGTTTTTTTTTTTAATTTCGAAATGATTTTAAAGTTTATAAATTTTAATTTTATGAATAGTATTTTAAAGCAATTTATTTTTTATTTATAATTTGTAGACAGATATGTTAATAAATGCAAAAACTTTTTTTTTGTTTTGCAAATTTATTCACTTGCAAAATAAAAACAAAGAGGTTAAATTGTATATTTAATTAAATTTTTTAAATTAATTAATGTTGATAATATTTTTGAGTATATTTATATTTAATTACCGTAAGATTGACCTGATTCTGTTATTGATATAGCAGCAATTGATGATTTAGTAAAAACTGCCATTGTTGGATTAACATAAATACTGAGGTTAATTACTGAGACAGATATTCTCATTGTTCTTTCATCCAAATTATGACCTTTAACATTGTGACATTTTACTGTTTTTATATCACGATGTGTACTTTGCAAAACAATACAATTATCATTATTATCATATGTTAATAAATTTTTATGTATTTTTAATGACTCATATAATTCATCTTTGTCTGTTATAATTAAATCATTAGTAACATTTGGACAAATAATTGCACCATATGATATTTTCATAATATTTTTAAGCCAACAATAATCATCTAATAAATTTTCAAATGTATATGGCTTATTTGGACAAGTATGAACTTGATTATTGTATAAAACAGCAATTAAATTAAATGGCATAAATACAGTATTTTTTTTGTGACTTTCAATTATTTCATATGCAATTTGTTTAACAATATTTGTTGGTAATTTTTCAGTTGGTGATAAAGCACTCATTTTACGAATTGTTGGATTCATAAATTGACGTGCTGATATTGGTTTTCCAACATTAAAATGTATATGACCATGTGCTCCTTGATCACGAAGAAATGATAATGAACGAAAAAGACCAGTTGTTGTTTCTGGTGGTTTTGGTACACCAAGTAATTCATGTGTAAATAATGATTCTTCTAATACACGATCATAACTTATACTTATTGGTATAAATTGTATATCTGGTACATGACCTTGAAATACTGCATCCAAAATCATTGCCAATAATCCTAAATATACATAAAAATAAAATAAATACAAAATTTGTTTAAAAAAAAAAACAAAATAATAATAATAGTAGTAATAATAATAATTATTACCATATTTTGGAGTAATACTTTTTTGGCTTCTACTTCTTGTTCCTTCAATAAAAAATTCAATAGCTCTATCACTGTGCTCAACAAGAGATGCAACATATGCTTTAAATAATTCTTTATACAATTGATCAGTTGAAAATGTTCTACGCATATAAAATGCTCCAGTTTTACGTAATAATTCACCAACAACTTGCATTCTATAAAAGTCCATACCACTTGCAATATTTGGTAGACACATATCATAACTAAATAATATATATGACATTAATACAAAATCAAGATAGCTACGATGAGATGGTACATAAACATATTGAATATCAGAATTTTTCATTTTATCACGTATTGAGAGAAGATAATTTTGATTAACACGAAAACTAATGAGAATACGTTTCAAAACTTTGACTGTTAAAAGACCTGTAATATAAAATAATTATTATATATACATTATTAAAATTTATTATTTTTAATTAAAGTACATCAACGAACCAATCCAACGAACAGTTGGTAAATGAGCTTTACTAGCCATTTCTTCAAGCATTTCTCTGGCTTCTTTTAATACATCATTTTTATCAATATTTTTAACAGCAGCAATTGTTTTAATTGTTAGTAATACCTTTGGATGTGATAAAGTAGCTTCAATTGCTTGATTTCTATTGTAATTAAGCTCTGGTGCTAAACGATGTGATGCCAATGGATTCATTTGTCTTGATGCCCATAAAAAATCAGAACCTCTTCTTCTATCCACCAACAAATCAACAAATTCACCATCATCACCCATTGTTGTTATTGAATTTTATTTTAAAATTTTTCTAAAAGTTATTTTATTTATATTTTTTTAGATATCTTTTTTTATTGAAGGTGATTATTCAACTGACTATTAATCATCGACCTGTCCTCATCAACAGTGTCTTAAATATTATTATTCTGAAAAAAAAATAAAGTCCAACGTTCAAAATGATTCGGTATTTAAATTTTTATTTTCTGTTTGTTTTTTTTTTTTTCATTTTAAGTGAAAGTATTAATTATTATTCATTTGAATAATAATCATAATAATAGTAATGACATACCTTTGTTTACAAAGTATGACCCAGTGCTTATTTACATTTTTTTGAATATTTTTTTTTAGTTTAATAATAAGTTTTGTTTATTAAATATTCTAGCCGTATTGGCTACGTTATAAAATTGTTCAATCAATGATGAACACAGGTATTGTTAATAAAATTTAATTGCTAATTATGAATCCATTCAAGTTGGATTATATATTTGTGTTTGTTTGTGTTTATCTCATTTTTCTTTTTATTTGGAAACTGGTGTAGGTGTGTACACACATATGCATTAGTGCTCAGTATGTCACTACTTGTTTATTTGATACATGATGATGTGACTACCACACTGATTGTACCAACACAATTGTTTATGTATTAATAACATTAAACATTAAACACCATATATTTAAATTTATTTCAAGTGTCACAATAATTAAATCAGTCAATGAATGTATAATTAATTAATGTGCTAAGACACATTGTTTCATCAGTAAGTATATATTGAAATTAATATTGAAAAAGTTTGTTAATAGAATAACAAAAACAATAATTTTTATGTATAGGTTTATTTTTTAGCAATGAAAATAAAATTAACTTTTTATACTTTTCGTCTATGAATATCACTTTCTCAATTTATCTGATTGTTTTTTTTTTATTTAATTTAAATTTATTAACTAGAAAACAAGTGGTTTACAAAAAGTAATTATTATTCTTTATTATCAATAATATAGTTATTTGTCCTTATTCAGTATCATAAATTTAAATTTGAATATAATAATAAATAATATTTTAATTGATATAATTCATGAGAAAAATACAATACATAGCTTAAAAATATATTAATGGCAGCACTATTACATTAATATAAAATAAATACAAAAAAAAAAAATTCAACAATGAGTTGAGCCCCTCTTGATTGTCAAAGTATTGAATTTATACCTTTTGCCTTGTTTGACTTTTAGTTTTTGCAGCTTTTAAACAAGCTTTGATAGCTTTTTGTTGCACAGGAGGCAAATTTTTTAGGGCATCATTAACAGCCCTTTCAGAAGCTAGTACATACTGTGTTTTTATTTTTTTTAATTTTAATTTCATCATAAACATCTGAAATGAACAAAAATATAAACCTATTATTTTTTTTTGTAATTTGATTTTATATAAATAATTTAAAAAATTAATGAAATAATTACTTTGGCTTTCAAATAAGCATTTGAATTTCTCAACTTTTTGAAATATTTCAATCGCTTGGTTCTTTTTATTTCCAAACGACGTTTTCGAAGAGAAATAGTATTCAATTTATTTTTTCTTTTTTTTCGACACAACAAACATCTTGGTGATTTTAAATTTTGAGGTAAAAAATAACCGTCGTGAGGACACGGTGTATTATTATCTATTCCTGAACAAAGTATAATTTGTTCAACATGAGCTACTAAAGATAAAAAATCTTGGAGACATCCAATTTTATTAACCAAATTTTTACAGACCACTCCTTCAATTCGTATCTATAAAATTATATTTATTAAATAAAAATATGTATTGTTTTAATGATGAACTTGATTCGTATTTAAAATTACCTCAGTTGTCATATCAGATGATTTAACAAATATTGATTTATGTAAATATGTCCAGTTATCGGTGTAATGAAGAAAGTGAACACCAGTAGGAAAATAAATAATAGTCCACATATTATTAATAATAGACGTGTCTAATGATTCTATTTCATGTATAAATGTCTCATAATCATACTCAATAGATTGAGTATGTTCAGGATCAATGTTCATCTACAATATAAATAAAATAATAATTATGTAAAAAATACATAGAATGAGAATGAAAAATGTATTGTTTGTTACCAGTGTTGTAGTTGTTGATGATTGAACCAATTCATCAAGATGAATTTCATTGTCGGCTATAATATGTTCTTCTTTTGTATTCATTATAATACTTGTATCTGTACTATCAACAACTTTACTTTTTATATTTACAATATTCATGTCATCAGTTTTTTCTTTTTCGTTAATTATTGTTGATTGAAGACTATCAGGAAAAATAGATGGTACACATGATTTTATCAGTGATGGTCTTGTACGAGGTATTAAACTTGTTATGTTATTTCCTTCTTGCAAAACATAATATCTTTGAACCTGATGTTTTTCAAAATGCAAATCGCAAACATGAACATAATCTATGTTTTTTATTGTATGATCCTTCATTTTATTTTCGATTAAACGAATCCATTGTTGTCTTATCTCAGTTTTCTGAAAATAAAAATTTTTATTAAAAATCATTTCTTTTGAAGTTATATACAATTCTGAGTATTTTTTTGTCTCGAATAAATAATTTTTTATTTTGCAATTTTTATTAACTATCCTAATCTTTTTTTTTTTGCATGTAAAGGAAACTATTTATAATTATAATTACCTTTGGAATTCTAAACAATATTCGATCCTTATTTTTCGAATATTTACTGTTGCATCCGAGAATGCAACAGTATCTGACCATTTTTTTAATAATGTAAATATTGCAATAACTATTTAATTCATTAATTACATTTGAATCTTGAACAATCTTGACAACACTTGGTTTTCGCAAGAAGACTAGAAATACAGGAGGAGTAACTAACCTCGAATATGTCAGCCAATTCGCGTGAGGCTAGTAGCTGTCATAGCGAATTTAGCGTACAGCGTGGTTCAGCGCATTGTATATTTATTTCTTATTTTTAATGCGCAGCTTACACATACATACATACATACATTAATTGGTTTTCGACATTAATGTATGTATGCATGTGTAAACTGCGCATTAAAAATAAGAAATAAATATACAATGCGCTGAACCACGCTGTACGCTAAATTCGATATGACAGCTACTAGCCTCACGCAAGTTGGCTGAATGATATTATATGCGTTAAGATAGGGAGTTACTCCACCTGTATATCTAGTCTTCTTGGGTTTTCGACATTAATGTACATTAATGTCATGGAGGTGTATATATACACCTCCATGATTAATGTATGTATCAAGAAGACTAGAAATACAGGGAAGCTATTCTTGACTCGATTATCCCACCTAATAGGTGTGTTCGTTCACTATTCACACCGAGCATATGCACGGAGCGTATGCAAGGAAGCGCTAGAGTCGTGCGGCCATTTGAAGAAACTTTTTTAATAAAATTTACTAACGCATTGGATTCGGAAAGAAAAATAACAACACCATAACTAATTAGCAATTAATAATTATGAAAAACAATAAATAAATAGTAAATTTTATTAAAAAAGTTTCTTCAAATGACCGCACGACTCTAGCGCTTCCTTGCATACGCTCCGTGCATACGCTCGGTGTAAATAGTGAACGAACACACCTCATGAAAACGCCTGAAAATGATTAAGTCGTTTGATGTAAACCATTGAGAAGGATACAAATTAAGCCAAAATTTTCATGTTTTGCGACAAAAAAGTTATCCCAGTCGCTCGGGATAACTTGCGGATAATCGAGTCAAGAATAGCTACCTCTAGAGGTAGATCTTTTACATTCTCATCCACATCCATGTTTATTAAGTACAAATATCACAAATTTGAATGATAAGAAAAATACAATTATTTCTAATTTAATAAAAAGAAATTAAAATAAAATTATTCATTAACTTATTGTTACTTGATTATGTATTTTTATAGTATTTTTTTAATAAAATTTAATCAAGAAATAAAGACGTCTAGTTGCCGGGTACACATTACCAATACAACTACATATACAAAATACACAAGTGAAACACAACACGTGTAAATTATAAACAAGAATATACACCTTAGGTTAGGTGATTCACCTTAGGTTTTACATTTTCCGGGACATTGTCTGGTACATTTTCCAGTACATTTTCTGGTACATTTTCCGGATTTTTTTTATTATTGTTAATTAAATTACTTTTCTTTTTTTTTTTAATTAAAGAAATAACCGCTATACCGACCGTAAGTCATGCTACCTAAGGTGAATCACCCTGTATATATAAGCTCTAAAAATTGTCGACAAAAGAGATTTCTACAATAGTCTTCTTGCTTGTAAGCAGAGAGAAGTTTGTTGTAAGTCTTCAAATTTCAACAGCAGCTGCTGCATTGCGATAGCGATATACTTTTTGTATTGCTTAAATATGAAAAATATATTACTAACAAATTTTTTTGAAAAATCGAAATTATGTTTATTCAATATTGACCCAAAGTCAAGTTCTACATGTACCAATTTTGTGCTACTTTTGTAGCATGCACATGATAAAATTTTGATACACATCTTGGCAAGCTTGCTTTATTTTTATCAAGCCTGAAAAGTTACAAGTAAAAAGTTTGATAATTTGGTACAAGCTCCAGTTTTCATTGGCACCAGCTTTTTTAACTTTTGAAGTTCTATCGTAACTCTAAATTAATTATTATTTAAAATTTATAAAAACGTTGTATTTTATACAACAATTATGATTTAGCATTTTTAAAATATATTTTTTCAGTCACAAATTATTACCTGAAAAAGAAAAAAAAAAAACACTTTTTATAATTTAAAATAAATAATCTAAAATCAAATCAAGTATAAATAAAAATGTTTAAGATATTTTTTTTAATGTAAGGTATAATGAATTTTTATTGTTCTTAAAATTAAAGTAATAACAATCACATATTGTGTCTAAGTATCAATCAACGATAGATAATTCAACACACATGAATTTTTTTTTTTTTTTGTTCATGATGAGACATAAATATAATTAAAATCGCACATCTTTCATTAAATTTTCACAATGTATATTCTCATACTTTTTTTTCATTTATTCTATGGTGATAATTACGATGCACTTGTGTGCTTAAAAATCACGTAACATTGAAAATATATATTTATATATATGTATAGTATGTAAAAATTTTCGGGTCATTATTATAATAATCAATTATATTTAATAATAATAATAATAATAATTAATTAATTGTTTTTTTTATCTAATGTTTCAATTAACTTTTTTACGTTTTTTTCTTCTTTTTTTTTTTTTCTTCATCATTGCTTATAAAATAAATATTCTTTTATTGAAAAAAAAAAAAAAAAAAAAAAATATTTCGCAAAATTAATCAATTGTTTTAATGATCAATTGATTTACAGATAATATTTGTTCATTTTGCTCAATTTTTTTTTCATATCTAAATTTTCGTTAATTTTTATTTTTTTTTAAATTTATTATTATTTTTAGGCACCAATGGTATGCGGACCCTGTCTTTGGTACATACGACCGATTCTCTATTTAAAAATTATATCATCATTATTATTAATTTAAAACAAAAAATAAAAAAAAAAAAATTACAATTGAACAAGAGTCGAATAGTCAACAATAACTTTGTCTTTATATATTGACAAAAGAAAAAGAAAATAACTAGGATGGGGACTTAATATATATATTTTTTGAGTCAATTGTATGTATGTTTGTTTTTTTTTTCTTTTACTTTAAAAAATATATAGACTCATTTATCACTGACCACATTTATGTCCCGACATTTCTTTACTTTTTTATTTTTTTTTTTTTTTTTTTTTTTTTATTTCGAAGGAATAATTAATATTATTGTTTACGGCGAGGACACTAATTTTTTATTTTTTTTATGTGGTCAAATCTGGTTGAAAAAAATGGTATCTTTTGAAGTTTATAACATTGTCAATGAAATAAATTCATTTGTAGTAAAGTTTATAACATAATTATTTAGACTTTAAAAGATACCTAAATTTATATTTAAAAAGAGTTATTTTGTATCTGAGCCGTAAAAAAAACAATTTCAGTCTTCTTCCTTCTTCTCAGGTTTCAAGTCCACTATTGCATGAAGTTCTTCTGGACTACATCTAAAAATAAAAATAAAATAATAAAATTAATATTTATAATTATTATATATTCATAAATAGTACATATGTAAATTTTAAAAAAAATTATATTTACCCAAGAATACTTTGGAGATCACAAACAAAGCGATAGACATATCTTTTACCAGCCGTTTTATGAATAATATTTTTATCATAATAATAACGTAAACCACGACTGAGTTTTTCATAATTCATTTTAGGTTTATTTTTTCTTATACCCCAACGACGTGCAACTTCATCAGGATCAGTTAATTTAAATTCCCATCCATCACCAGTCCATGATATAAAACCTTGACATGATTTATCAGTTAATAATTCAAGAAGAAATTGCCACAATTGTATTGGACCTGAGCCAGTAAAACAAGGACCAGCACCTTGATAAAAAAATAATATATAATATTAGTATAAAAATCGATATAAATATATTTATTATAAAATTAAAAAAAAAAAAAAAAAAAAAATTAATTAATATTTATAAAAAAATTTACCTGCATAACCACTGAGCATTGTACTTTGTAAAAGTGGTTTTTGATCTGGATTATTTACAATTGATGATGGATGATGTGAATTTGTTGTATCACGTGGTCCTAAACTTGCTAAAAATGCACCATGATGTGATATATGTTCACCAAGTTGTCCAACTCCCCATTGATCACCAGTTACATTTGGACCATTACCACTATTTGGATTACCACTACCAGGAACAGTTTGAAATGATGTTGTATCATATTGACCATAACCATTTTCAGTATAACCCTCATGATAACGTCCTCTTGGATAATTTTTAAATGTTGGTGGTGGTTGATATTTTTGTTCAATATGTATACCACTTGAACTATAAAATTCTGGTGAACCATCTAAATTATATGAATGAGGTGGTTGTGGTGGTGGTGGTGGTTGTTGTTGCTGTTGTTGTTGATGTTCTTGAGGAAGATTATGATATTCAGATGGTTCATCATATCCTGAATAATGAGCTGGTGTCATATAACTTTCTGTTTGTGCACCATTATTAACTCTTAAATCATTTTCATTATTAACAGTACTAAGATCATTACCACCATTATTATTTTGCAAATGTTCGGCTATATGATGATTGCTATAATTCGATTCTGCCTTGAGCTGATTTAAGTTTCGTAAATGTATATAAGCATTACTATTACTACTACTATTATTATTATTGTTATTATTATTATTATTATTGTTGTTATTATTGTTATTATTGTTGTTATTATTAGTATTATTATTATTATTATTATTATTATTTGAAGTTGGTGTTGTTGTATGTGAATTTGGTTGTTGTTGCGAATTATGATTGTGTGATGATGGTGGTGGTGGTGGCGGTGAAGTTTCATCTCTTTGATTGTCATCTTGACATACTGGACTGCGAAGATGACTGTAACCACCTTAAACAATGAAAAAAAAATATATATATTTATTACATTTGTTTTAATATACAAAGAAGGCGGTTAATTTTTACAAGTGGGCGGTGACAAACAACGATTGGTTAATATATTATATAGCTCCACCTTTATTCACTATCCTTTCCCTGAGACAATATACAAATATATATATACGCAATAATATTAAAACATGTGCAATTTTATTATTATCTATTATTATATGTATATATATATATATATAACTATTTTATTATTTTGTATATAACTGTAAATTTTTTTTTTGTAAAAATTGTTTGCGGTTGATTAAAAATAAAAAGCCCGGGAAAATTCAAATTAATTAATCCGGTTTAATTTTTTTTTATTGCTATATGCAGAATACATATTTAATTATTATTATAGTATATTTGTTAGTTATCATTTTATATTGTAAACAAGATTTAACTTTTGTTAAAGAGACAATAAAAACAACAAAATTACTTTTATCATTTACAGCGTACTTTGACTGGTTTACTCATTTATTTATAAATTTTTTAACATTTATTTTTTAAATTCATGAATGCGTATATCATATATGCATATATGTATATATATAGATATATTCTTTTGATGCTTGGATAAAGTTGGTTTGCATGGGTCGGTTAAACTAAACACCTGCGTGTATGTAGCTGCACCTTCTCGCACCCCATTTCATGGACAGTGAGCGTGGGAGTGTACTGACTTGTTGGACCTCACGCCATAAGGTTTGTATTTTTATTTATTACAACGAATTTAAATCAACCATTAAATTAACAAAAAAAAATAATAATAATATATTTATTAATAATATTGATAAATATTATTAACAAAAATTAAATTTTCATTTAGTTTTTCAAAAAAAATATTTTGTATTTATAATTATATATATTTTTGTCAAGTAGAAAACATTATGTAGAAATAATAAAAAAATTATTTAGAAATAATAGAGTGTTAAAAAAAATTATAGAGAATTTTGAGTTTAAAAAAAAAAAAAAAAAAAAATTTTTGTTAAAATGCAGCCCCGCATATCAGCTGGAGAACAGGTGCCAAAGGCATCGTCTCAGAAGACACCGAGAGCACGCGCCAAATGAACACAGCTGCTATCCAATATATACCAAGTCCAAGACACCGTCTGCCTCAACATTTTTTTTAACTCAAAAAAAAAAAAAAAAAAAAAGAAACAAAATAATCAACTATTTAAACTTTTACTTTTTCATTATAAATAAAATATCAAAAAAAAATTAGAACACAATAATACAATAGCAATTTACGATTGAATATCTATTAATATTCATATGTATATAAAAATTGCTTTAAAAATAAAAAAGAAAAAAAATGAATATTGTCTTCATCAGTCGACTATTGTTCTTCAGTCTGGTGACCCACGAACTATCCCACACTCAGTTCGTCGCATTCAAAGACAAAGAAATCTCATTATATCGTTATTTTATTTTATTTTTTTAATTTAAAGAATGACAAATTAAAAATATATCAAGTAAATTGAGTTTATATATATAAACTTTTTTATATATTTATTTCAAAATAGCAAATGATAAGTCAATGGCACGTGGTTGGTGGTTGATAAATCAAGCAAATCAATTATGAATATCCAAAAACTAAATATCATCATTTTAAATTAGTAAAAACTGATCTTGCTAAATTGGTCCTTAAAAGATATACCAAAATTTTTCAACTAAATATCAGAATAAAGTGAAATTTAATTTGTTAGAATCATTTGAAACATGATTATTTTGATATGAATTAATTAAGAAAATTGACTACAAGTTCAACAAACCAATACAAGAAAAAAAAAAAAAAAAAAAATTCAAAAATAAATCGAACCTGGTGTATGCGTCGTTGCATCAAGAGATCCTGGTAACATAATACCATTTCTTGTTAATTGATGATGTAGTTGATGATGACTAACAATATCAGATTCTTGATATGATGGATAATCAGGATAAAATGGTTCCTGGGCCGTTACCAGTGTATCTAACATTTGTAACACCATTTCGGAAGACGTTGTGTTTTGATGATTCGTTATTAAATCTGTCTGATTTACAAATGAACCAATTGTTGATTCGTTTATTATTGGCCGATGATCCCTTGAATGGGACCCCGACGTATCGAGACTCACAACTCCCGCCGTGACAAGACAACAATTTAAATATATATCGATAATTACTTGATACCATCAGTTGTTTAATAATATTAACAAATTTATGTTAAATTATAAAAAACAATAAAAAAAAAATATATATCACTTGAAACGATGATAATTAAAACAATGAAAATAACACAATAAATATAGTAATCCTCAGTTGAATAATTATCCTCATAACTGCATAAATTAATGTAAATGCACAAAAAAAAAACAAAATAACACTTCACAAAATACTTTTTATGATAAAAAATAAACTTAAGAAAATAAACACAAAATAATATTTAATAAACTTTATCACATAATCCAATAATTTTAATCCTGTTGATTATATATATATATATATTTTTTTTTTAAGGATAATGAGAATAATTGCGTGACTATGAGTAACTATATAAAAATTTAAAAAAGTTTGAAGACAACCTCCACTTGAAGTGAGTGCGCGTGTCACTGTGACGATCGTATAGATCGTTTCCGCTGTAAGGCCACTGCTGTTTTTCCCCCACTTATGATGCAACCACCTTGTCATGCCACCGCCCCATAAATTTAGTCCTGGTGGTGGTAGTATATATACCAGTAAGCTTGATAGTCATACATTTATCCTACACTATGAAATTATATATCTAATATTTTATATAGGTATATGATAGACATACATCACATACAACAAGTATATATGTATATGATTGCAATAATAGTAGAGGGATTTTGATGGAGGAACAATAACTGAGATTGTTTTTCGATTGTTTGAAATGAATGTATAGACTGGTTTTTATTGTTTTTTAATTTTTTATAAACATTATGATGTTTGTATGTATACGCATATAGCAATATACCTGTGTATGGGATTCATTATCAAATGTAAGGGTGGAGAGCAAATGCCTGGTTAAATGCAATTTTTCAAAACCACCTGCTTCTTTTTTTTTTGCGACATTAACAAAATGCAATGACAATTTGTATGAAAATTTATGTTAATTTTTAGTTATATACTGTTATAATAAGTATATATACGCATACGAGGTGAGAACTTTCTATAGATATTAAGATTGGAACCAGGAGTTTAGAAAATTTTACTAGGGTAATTTGGTAGTCATGTTAGTCCTTTGATCATCATGATATAATATGATTATTAATAAAGTAATTACAAGTTTTTAATAAAGTTTCATTAATTTTCACTGAGTTACTTGGAATTGAGGGGAATTAATTGAGGTTTCAGGTGACACCATGACTGCCAAATGACAGTCAACTTCCACTTTTTCATCAGTGCGACTTTCAAATAACTGCCAAAATGACTTTCACTTTGACAATAATTATAAATAATAATAAATAACTGACAAAACAAATAGTAAAATTATCAAGTCATTGTTAATGATTTTATTAATAATTATTATTATTATATTTATCATCAATAGTAATTATTTTGACATATGTCAAAAAATAATAAAACCAAAAATTTGATTGCAATATCTAAGTATCTATGACTGCTATGATTACCAGCTACTTGGCAGTCAACTGTTAGCAATCAGGACACCATAATTGCCAAAATGATGAACCTTTTGATTGTGACACAAATTGGCAAATTTCGATATGTAAATTGGTTTGTTAATTATCAATCAAACTTTTGATAACTTTTGTCCAAAATATATATCTCATCTATAGCTATAAATATTATGACAATTTTTTTACTATCAAAAACAATATATTTTGATTACATCTATGATCTTGGGGGTTTTTTTTTTTACATTTTTATTTCAGATTGTTTAGCCGGGAAGTGTATCCAGCCACATCCGCTCTTCAAAACATGGGAATTTTTTGGCTGGGCTTTCCGGTCTGTTAGTCTCAGTATGTGTGAATACATGAGTGTGCCAAGAGACCAAGCAAATATATATAATAATATATTTAAAATTGGGACTCATAATATATTTAAAATCAAAAAGAGGAACAATATGTGTCTTAAATCATTACCGCTATGTATATTCTACTTATTTCAACTAAATCATCAAAAAAGACAAGGCAATATTATACTGAGAGAAAATTCTTCTTTTTTTTCCCAAAAAAAAAAAAAAATAATAATAAATAAGAAGATTAGTGTATGGACACCCACAAAGTTTTAAAGCGGATCCACTAAAATTAATACGTATATATATAAAATAAAATTAAAAAATAAATAAATAATAAAATTTTATAAAACATATTAATTTATTTTTCTTTTGAATCCTAAAAATTATATGATAACATAACCTAAAAACTTTTGAAGTTTTTTGGTAATGAAAAACTCATGTTTAAATGAGACACCATATAATGTGTTGGTAATAACCAAGAAGCAGGACAAGATATATTAATAAAAAATTATGAAAAATAAAAATTTTATATGTATGGTGGGAGATGGAAAGTGTTGGAAAGAAGGAGAAGCTTCACCGGATGCGGGGTGAACTGAGACGTAGGGAACAGTTCCCTTGGAGTACATATAAACACAGTGGCTCGCACGTGATACAGAAAGGCCACCGGAAGTCCTTACCCCCTCACCTCCTTTTTTTTTTTTTTCTATCTTTATTTCATCGACAAACTTCTTATTCTTTTCTTTTTTCAACTCGCGTATGTGTATATAATATATATAATTTTTATAAAAATTTTTCCTTTCCATTTCGACCCTGCACGTTTTATTTCGTCTTATACAAATGGGACTCACGTTTTTATGTATATAAATACACCCTCTCCTTCATCATCCCCTGTAAATATACTGCCTATATACATGAAAATAATATTTTCATCTTGTATAAACAATCTATAAATATTTTCTAACAGAAAGCTCTATACATATTTTTATTCATAAAATTTTAAATGATAAAACTCAAAAAAATAAATCCTCTAATTATGTTAACATAAAAAATTTGATTGTAAATTAACAAAAATTATAATTTACATTTTCATAAAAGTTTATTAATAATACACATGTCAGAATAAAATAAAAATAATACTTTAAATTTTTAAAAAAGCATTGTTTCATGACAATAAATGATTTAATTAAATCAATTTTGTATTATTTTCATATTTTATTAATTATTTTTTGATTAAGTCTTATTTTATCATGCTACTGTTTAATGACTGATATTGATAATAATATATATATATATATGTATAAAGTACAGTACAATATATATTTTTTATTAAAAAAAAAAAAAAAAAAAAATTATAAAATAAGAAAAACGGATATATACTTATGATATATGCTTCCGTTGATTGGGCACCGAACAAGGGGACTACGTGGCAGGGATATATATATATCCTTACTATATACAGTCGATGATGAATGAAAGGTTCTATCAGTAGGGGAAATATACAAGAAGAGAGAGACCAAATCTAAAACGAACATCATTTGTATTTTTGATCACTCTCTAGTACATCAATAAATAATACTTTTTTCTCTTTTCTTATTATATTTCCTTTATCGTTTGCAGGTTGTATTCAGCCGTTCTCTTCATTCATGAACCTTCGTAAACACCAGCTTCTATCCAAAACCTAACCATCTTTTTTTTTTTTTAATATAAATATATATATATATTTATTTTTTCTCTTTTACTCTCTCGCTGTTTCTCTGTACAAGTAAATTCAGAAAAAAAAAAAAAAAAAAATGAAAAGGCCACGTAAACGGCGCACGCTACGCGATTTCTATAATGTTCTATTGCGTTTGAATAAATAAACGTGATACACGTCTTACATCTCGCATTACAACCGGAAGTAGGAAAAAAAAGGAGGAATTAACAAAATATACACATCAAGAGGGTAAGATAGTTTAATAATGTCCTCAAGTACTCCACCCTTAATGCAACCATTGAAATCACCAAGTTCTCCAACTGGATGAGCTTCTTCCAATTGTAATGTTCACTTGGATTTCTTTTATATTAATATCATATTTTTTTTTTTAATTTTACATACAGTAGTGCCCCGTGCCTGTATCGAAAAAAAAGCATCAACTCCACCCCTTGAATAAAAATCTAGCCTACTTTTTCATAATTATCATTTTACTTTGGGGAGTGGACGTAAAATTCTATTTTTTTATTTTTTTTTTATTTATCCCTCCTGCAAAGGAAGTTGCTGGAGCAGATGCATTATAAGACATGAAACTTGTGTGTCAAGCTAGAGCTTTTAATATATACATATATATATTTATTTTATTTTTTTCTTTCTTAATGATGAATACGTTACGGGTGTTTTTACTTTGGCAGTAAAGTACATAAAGTATACACGTGCCATGATTATTTTAAAGAAAAAAAAAAAAAAAAAAAATTATATTTGAACGTTGATGAAGATATAACACTGTGATCGAGACATGTGTCTCAAAAGCTATCAAAATTCGTTTGATGTGTCTTTAGAGATGGTCGCTACACGTCGCATTATTATTTTTTTTTCTTCAAAACTCAATATGGTATTGGTGGCGTCATGATAACCATTTTTGGTACAAATTAATTTTATTATTATTATTTTTATTTATAAATATATCTATATAATATATTTGTACGTGACTTAATAATACGTGGTGTTGATGTCAATAAAAAAAAAAATAATAATAATATAAATTTATATTAATAAAAAATTTTGTCCTTGATCATCAGACATTGATGGTTATTAACCTGTACATATTTAAATATATTATAATCAAAAAAAATTATTTTTTTCAATTCTTTTTATGTTCTAATGAAATTAATTTTGATTATATTGCTTTCACTTAAAACATGTTTCATAATTGTTATAATATTATATGTCCATGGTCAAACTAAATGACGCAAGATGATCTACGAACCAAATAATCGTTACCTACGCTACGATGAGCCGACTTTGTAACGCCTCTATTCGCAACTTTTATATGTTCATTGATAAATTCTTATTTTCTCTTTTGTTTTTATGTTTATTCACTTTTTTTTTTTTTTTCATATTTATAATAATTATTTGTTAACTAATAAATGTATAAATTTTTTTGTTTAACAAAGAAATAGAGATGATGGCGTTTTATTTGTTTTTTTTTTTTTTTTTTTTTATTAAATAAGTGAGGGAAAGATAATAAAAGAGTCCTGTAATAATATACAGATCCAATCAAACAAAATAGTTGTGTAACACAATGAGAAACCTTGTCGCAATACTTTTGTTTAAAATTATAAATAAATAATGAATGAATTTTTTTATATTTAAAAAAAAATAAACTTGACTTACCATCATAAGATCTTGAAGGCAATGTTGAAAAATTATTCAATGTTTGAATTTCAGAATTATGTGAATTTGAATTTCTTGATGTTGTTGATGATGTTGAATTTGATGATGTTACTGGACTTTTATTAGCTGGTGTTGTTACTGAATTATTTGCATTTTGATAACCCAAAAAATCACCAAGATCTGGTACACATACACTTTCATATAAATTTGCTGGCATATTTTCAAGTGAAGCCTTTTCACCTTCATCCTCTGTAAGATAATAATCAAAAATAATATTGCGTTAATATAAATATAGGAAAGCGAAACAGTGTGTAACAATGCAGGAAAGGGTGAATATGGTTTCTACTAGAAGGCCATCACTATTTCGTCTCTGCAAATAATAATATTATAATAATGTAATAATTATTTTTTTTATTTTTTTTTTTTTTCTAAATCACATTAGATGTTTAGTAATATCCGTTCTTTTTTTTTAGTAATCAAGTCAATTATTTTGTAATTTTTTTTATTATTTATTTTCTTTTGTCACTTTTATTTCATTAAATATTATTATAAATTATATATTGTGTTTTTATATTTTCATTGCATTTTGATATGCAATATATGCCTTTTTGTTATAAAAAAAAAAAAAAAAAAATTTGGTGGTGGTTTTTTAACATTAAAAATACAATAATAATCATATTTTTCAAGTTTATTTATATTTTTTTTTAAATCTGAATTTTGAGGGAAAGTATATAGACAAACACTTGAGTGCTTTGAAAGACACATCACTATTCATAAGCAATAACACAGGACATCCGGGGGGGTGACAGGAGGAGGATATTCTATTGCCTTTTTTTTTTTTTTTTTATATGAACCACCCACTTATATGTATATGATTACAATTTTTAAAAACATTTACTTATTTTTAGAATCAAAAATATTTTTATTATTTTTTCATTTTTCATAAGAAAATTTTTTTTTCAATATGTTTAAAATTTTGCGTATAATATCGCAAAGATTATATGTACACAATAAATGGTCTTTCATTGCAATGAAAATCACTTGAATTGATCGTTTCCGGTTGAAAATAAAAATATAAAAAAAAAAAAAAAAAAAAAAACCGAATGAGACCCCCAGGTTTTATCTTGTGATCCGATCAGTGAAACACTACGATTTATGAAGGCATCATACTCAACATAATGCCATTGTAAACGTAGAATATTTTATCGTATAATGCAATAAAAATAAAACAAGTATATCTTAGCACTGTTAAATCTTGAAGATATACACATATATACATGAAGAAAAATATATTTAGTATAAATATACTACTGTAAACTCGTGTTACTACTTGTATGATGTTTTGGTAAACTTAACAATGAATCATATCTGTGGTGTAATTCGTAATATGAATATATTTGAAATTATAAAACTATTCAAAATAGAAAAATGAATTTTTTTTTCAACCCTAAGGATACTGATTTTGTCTATATTCATTGCCAGGTTAACAGCAATTTAACAAATATTGATGGAAAATATTCTGAAAAATACTCAGTAAATTCTACACTCATAAGAAAAAAATTATTGATGTTGATGTTATTATTTTTATCAGCACAAATTAATTGAGAATCATATTGGGTATAATGAATTTAATGCATTGATAAAATTTTTCATTTAAAAATACATTAAAGTTCCTTTATTTTTGAAATTCTGAACCCAAAAGCAAATAACCCTTTTACTTTAATTTGAAATGATCTTATTTTTTCCGGTAAAATTTATCAAAAATTGACATGAAACTCTTTTAGCCTAGTAATTTGGAATCATACTGTAAAAATAAAATGAAAATTCTATCAGTGTGATGTTAAATCCCGTTTTGAAAAAAAAATTGTGACTTGGAATACTCTTTACTCGAATGTATCTTGTTTTTATATGTCAGCTTAAGTTTGCTAAAAAGTTTCTAAGACATTTAATTTAATTTTAAGATTCAATGTATGTTTTTTTCTGATATAATTATGGTGTATAAAAGTCTTACTGGACTCAATAATTTTTACTGTAATTATATGTTGATAATTCTTGCCTATAAATAAAGAGTCTTGATTTTTGTCGACAAAAATATTTGAATAAAAACAAAAACGATTCAAATTTTTCTGAGTATATAAATTAGTCCGCGCCCTTGAAAAAATATTCTTCTAAATTTAGATGAAAAAAAAAAAAAACCTTACTTGAGGGAGACTCACTCTAACAATCTGGAGTACATCAAAAATTTCATTCCAGATAGGATTAAAATTTAAAATATAAAAACTTTATATCTTATTTAATTATATTTATATTCTAAAAAAATTAATTGAACTATATATGCATTTACATTATCATCAAATCAATTAACTTTTTCGTTTTCATATACATTTAATTACATAATTTTATTTTTCTAAATATAAACACCAAATGAAAACATATTATTATTATCAAATAGTCATATAGTAATCGATCAAGTTTCTTAATATAATTAATGAATGATATTATACTACAAGTATTTTTAGAATTACACATGTGGAATCTTACATACATGCGTATAGTTTTTGTGATTAAGTATTCTGGTGTACAACAAATTAATGAAGTGAGTATTTCCTTTCTGTATTTTTTGTTTTTTTTTTTTTTTTAAATTATATGTTTACCTTTTTGAAGAAGCTCCAAGTGTTCCCATAAAATGTCACCCATAAAAGCTGGGGCACGTGCCAGAAATGATTCTTTGCCCATTGCACATATTTGTTTGCCTGTCAAGTGTTGCCAGGGTTGCATTGCAACACCCTCAAGTGAAAATTCACGAATTGCCCATCGAAGCCAATGTGAAACATCTGAATCTGTCCATTGTCTTGGATCTACAAGTATAAAATAAATAATTATTATTTTTATTTTTATATAAATATTATATATTTATAAAAGAAACCTATTGTCTCAATTAAATTTATCACAAATATAACAGGTTGATATATTGCCTAAACAAACAATTAATTCACAAATAAATAAAATATACATATAAAAAAATAAATATAATAAAAAAAAAGATTTTATATTTCGATTATTTGTAACTCACACCTGTTCAATTTGCAAACATTGAATCACAGGTGCGAGTATTTCTTATCACGTATTTTTCAGAACTTGATTCAACTAGACATCTTTATATATATTTTATTTTACTTTTTTTTTTTTTTGAAGCGTGAAAGCAGTCTGTTAACAATGAGTGTTATGGAATAAAACGTTGGTCAAACATTGAGTTTCGATTCTCAAACAAGTTGTCGGTATCCTTTGATCCATCCGTTAGACACTCTCAAGTGTTTTTAACATTTTTAAAAATCTTTGTTTACTATTTATCGTAAAACAACTCAAAAAGTTTAAATAATAAAAAATAAATAAAAAAAAAAAAAAAAAAAAAGAAATAAATAAATAAAAAGTTTCACTTATTTTGTTACGATCGTGTGAGTCTGATGGAGTTTCCATGAACCACTGGATTTCCATTCATAAAAAGCTCTCGTCCGAATCGAACAAGTTCCTTTGTTCTTTTCTGACTATTTGCAATCAGATTGTTATTTATATATTTTTTTTTTTTTTCTGTTTAACAAGAGTTTTGGATTTTTATCAATCATTTATTTTTTTTATATCAAAAATTTCACAATTTTATTATAATTTGAAATAAATTTATTATTTTAATATATTTATGGAGAGTAGGTATATATTTCGAATTCTAAAAAGAATATTTTTTTTTTTTTTATTTTTTATAAATGTCCAGATTAATTTATTATTCCAATGTCAATGAAGCCAACCGAGGGCATCGGCTCGTCCAGTATAGTTGTCTGACGACAACGATTGTACTTTAACACGATACCACGAAACAATGCAATACTCTCTTTCCAATTTATATATTTTACAGACAAATATGGGTGCGATACTCAAATGGGACATTCCATATACTGATTCTCGGTATGACACTTTGACTCGAACAAATTTATTTACCTTTTTTTTTTTTTTTTTTTTTTTGTGTATATAAAATTAGGTAGGATATATAATAATCAGATATAATCATTTTAAATATCGTTGATGACATTGATTTAAATTCTATATTTGTATATATGAACCTTATATTTTCATATAAATATATAAAAGAAAGAAAAAAAAAAATTTATTATACTTGTATAATTAATTACGGTAAATGAATTATATTAAAAAAATTAATCAACAATTTAAAAACACAAAGTAGTTTAACTGTTTTGAATATATACTGATTTGTATAAAAGTTAAATATTTGAAAAAAAAAATAAAAATATATGTGAGAGTTGATGACAATATTAACAAGTCAGTAAACAATAATAAATAAGCGAATTGGTTTGTGTAAATATATATGTATGTTTCATGCAATCTGTGTATATTGTAAATGCGTTGTTGATGGGACAAGTTTTGATGGGGAGCCGATGCCATACATCCGGTATGCGCATTCAAAACCACGCGGGTGTGACGTTACTTCCGGTCTATATGCCCTAACTAACTTGGTATATTTAACTAACCTTTTGAAAAAATACCTTTACCAAAAATATATAAGAGAAAAATCAAAAAAGTATAAATAAATTGCATATTATTTTGCTTTTGCAATTTTATAAAAAAAAAAGTGAACACCACAAAATATAGTTTGATCAGATAATATGAACAATATGTTGTTGTTATTGTCTATATAGCATCTTGTACCTTTCTTAATCCTTTTTTTTTTTTTTTTGTTCTATATTATACAATAAAAATGACAGCACGTGTTCATGAACCATAAGATGTCGATCACTCTTTCTTTTGATCTATTGAATCAAATTTCATTTTGTCAATTCAATTTATATACGCGTAAAGAGCAAAAGAATTAGGAAATTTGAACTTATTCTTTGAATATAATAATAATAGTGAAGAAGAAAAAAAGGGTTGGTATCAAGACAAAAGTTTTTAAAGATTCTTCAACTTTATTTAATAATTTTTTATTTATTTTTTTTTCATTCTGTTCTATTCTTCCTGGTTTGACAACTTGCACTAGATGTAGACAACGATTATTACTATATATATACATCTGTATTATTATTTTTATATTCATTTTCTTAAATTTTACAACTATATAGTTGGTAGAAGAAAAATAATATTTTATCAGTATTTTAAAAGATATAAATGAAAAGCTCGAAGATTGATTCTAAAACATGATTGTCTCTGAATGATATATATTTTTAATGTTTGAGTATTTTAAAAGTGTAATATACTGGAAATAAAAAATTCTGTAAAATAAAAGTTTTCTTCTTGCAAATAATTTTCTTGAACCATGAACAAAATATTCTTGATTCAAGACGTCTGACATGTACGTCTATTGTTTAATAAAACATTTGTCTGAATTTTAGAAGTATCCTTTTTGGATTATGACAAAAAGTTTATTGGTTTAAGGCAATATTTTTATAATCCAAGACTATTTATGTTATGATTTTAGAAGTATCCTTCTTGGATCATGACAAAAAGTATATTCTGGTACTTCAATTGCTGGACTTTTTCAAGTATTGTGACCATGATTACAATCGTATTTCTCAAGGATCATTGAAAAGTATTTTATTGGCACTCAGAAAGATGATTTTGAATATCAAATACAATCGTATTTTGTGGAAACACACTTATCTTTTCATCTCTAGTGATGCAACTTTAGAGTTGCTGACATTTCACCCTGTTCAATATAAGTAAGTGGTGCAGCAATCTTTGTTTTATTTTTTTTTGCAAATTTAAGTTATTTTATTTGTTATAATTTTCAAACTATTTGCATCATGTAAATGAAAAATTGTTTTTAATTTTAATTCTATTTCTTTTTTGTTTTACAATGTCTGGTCTGTAAATGTATAGATATTGTACAACAAACTATACCAAATATTCATAACATCTGGCTGGAAAAATAACCCAAGACTTTAGTCAATTTTAATACTATGCTAAGTATATATACAAGCATTAACTCAAGGTTTAAGGTTTTACTGAAGACTATCATAAAACATCAGGATATATAGAAAATAAAAAAAAAATTACTAAAATAAATACCAACCGTTTCCTTAAATGACATCAAAAACACGTCAGTTGTTTTTTTTTTTTTTAAATAAAAATTTATCCCCATGTATCATTTGATCAATTATTTTTTTAAATATTTAAAAAAAAAAAAATAAAACAAATTTTAGCGTTTTAATTTATCTGAACATCTAAATATTTTGATTTTTCAATAACAAAAAATGTTGAGAAAAAATATCTTAGTTAATATAATTAATTATAATACTTTCATTGTGACCTATTTTTTTTTTATATCCATATGTTGGATTGTTGAAGAAGAATATTTTAAATATATATATATGATGACGATTTAATACGTTAATTTTGTTTTAGTAACGGAGAATTTATATGTACAGTGAAGGGTGATCACTATCCGTAACGACTATCTCATCTATTAATTTTTTTTTTTTTTTTTACATGGCAAAGTTTTTTTATTTTTTGTATAAATCAAAAAAAATTTTCATCTTTATATATATATATATAATACCTTTGGTGATATTCATACGTAGTTGTTCTTTTTCCCATGATGCAAATGAGGCTTTGAGAGCCTCTGTCATTTTTTTATTTGTTCCGGGCGTCAATGGTGGCACTTGAGCCGGTATATCTAAAACAAAAAAATAATAATAAAACAATAAATAAAATTTAAAAACATGATAATTAAATGATTATTATTTAACACTCAGTATAAATGCATGATAAATATGGAAAGCTACTGTCGTGAGAAATTTTTTATGCAAATTACAGATCGATATATGCTAAATGAAACCGGTGAGTTGTTTTCATATCGCGGTCAAGTATATAAATTTATTTTATAATTATATTATGTTTAATTGTATATAAATGCATATTAAATATATATATATATATAATAATTGATATTATTTAATTTTTTTTTTTCGATAATATATAATGTATAGATAAAAAAATAATAATACTATTGTATTAAAATAATAATTTACTGTTCATTTCCCATGAAAGTAAAAATATATATGTAAATAATTATTATCAACAGGTGGACAATATATGATGGGATGTCTATATTTGACTATTTATATAGCAAAAAATAAAATTAAAAAATGAAATTCTCACATGTTTTTTGGATTGGATAAATAATAAAAAGTGCGTCAGGTGTGACAGGGGGTTTAAGGGGGTTTAAGGGGATGTGCATTTGAAATATGCTTGCGTCTGTTTGCTGTTGAAGCAATAATATATATATAAGAGAGAAAGAAGCATCCTAGATAGAGATCGTCCTTTTGATTGGAGAAGAGGGACACAACTGCCAGACAGGTGCAGGTGCATTAAATTATTTTTATATTATATATATATCTATTTTTTATTATGACAACTTTTTATTTTTTACTTTTTAAAATATTATATATAAAATAATATTTTTTGCTACAATAAATTGATAATTATTTTTTAATATTTTATTTTAAATAAATTAATGATAAAAATATAAATTTATTAATACTTTATATTGAAATAAACAAAGAACCTATTTAATTATCCCAAACGCATTTTAAAATGTAAATTAATGTTTGACCTGAACGATCCAAGTGACGCTCGACCCCGTCAATGTGTTCAACATAAATTTGCATATAACACTTAGGGGATTGTATTTTTTTTTTTTTAATAAACCTTTCAATAAAATTTTATTATATTCAAATATAAATAAAAACCCAACCAATAAAAATATAAATATAAAAATAAATTTTTTTTAAATTTTAACATAAAGGTATTAACAAAATTTTGAAAAAAAAATATATATGATATTTGCTCAACTTGAAATTTGAGAATATTAATAAATTGATAAAGACACAGATGACTTTAATCACTCGTTAAATATATATTTAAACAAAAAAAAAAAAAAAATGGGGCTTCTGAGCTCATAAACCAATAGTGAAGCACGTGCTATATATAAAGTAAGAAAAACAGCAGCCCATCAACTGTTCCAGCTGTCGTTGTTGACCTCAAGTTAGTCCTCAACAACATCCACCTAGATTATAAATCCAACTTACGACATATGGCTCATCGGTGTCTTAAGAGGTCAAAGGCAATATTATATTTTGTCTCAAGAAAATAGTAGATGAAATTAGTTACCCCTCAATATTTCTCAGAAATATAACTTAAATTTATTTGTCATATTAATTAATTCTTTTTTTTTTTTTTCGTTAATTTATTATTAATGCAAATTATTTGTTGAACAAAAAAAGTTGCACATGTTCAATTTTATAGAAAAGCATTTAAATATTCAAGTCTTGAAGTCTCTTAATAGAAAAATAAATGATAAAAAATATAACTCAAAATTTTTCACAAAATATACAAAAGAAAGCAAACATTTTTTTTTTTTTTTTTTAACATGGGTTGTTAACGAGTTTATATACAAATTTTAAAATTTTTTTTGAAAAAAGAAACTTTTCTTATCTCAGTTACAAGATCCTTTATCTCGTATTTCAAGTATGTGATGACACAAACGCAATAAAATATATAGAAAAGACAGTTTACTAAGCTGGGTATATATTAATGACAATTTGAGATTTTTAAAATCAGTGAATATTTCATGGAAAATATATCATTATATTTAAATTATTTTTTTTGAAAAAAAGTATTTGACATGGGAAATTTATTTAGTGGATAAATGGTCAAAAAACTATTGACTATTTTGCCAAAGTGATACTGAAATGTAATAGAGTTTGTAACATGAGATCTTCAGTAGATGATGGTTGACATATTATTTAAGCCATGATATGGGTAAAAATATGATTAAAAAAATAGATGTCATAGCTTCAGTTTATTTTATAAAATCAATTGAAATTTGAAAATATTTTAAACTTTTATTTTTAATAAATAATATAGATCCTAATTAAAATAAAACTTAAAGATGATGAAAAATATCAGTTTTGATTTCTTGATGATTTTGAAAAGTCATCAGTCTAATTTTCAATTTACTTTTGAGTTAATCCTTAACTGAAACTCAATATCTATGTCAAATTTCAAGTAGCTCTTTATATTTCTTTTTATATTCTGTAAAATATTCAATTACAGATTTCATTTGTTTCAGAGAATAAATTTATGTTGAAATTTTGTAACTCAATTTGTAATATTATTGCTAATAAAAAAGTTTGGAAGTTGTGAAAAAAAAAAAAAAACTAATTTTGTTGTATATTATAATTCTGTTTTTTGCTTTCTCTTTTGTACTTGGTTAAGTGCTCATATAATAATTAAAAAATTTTATTTTCAATATTTACTTAAAAAAAAAAAAACAAAAAATATTCTATAAAGATAAGTTTCCTCTAATCTTAGAAAAACAGAAAAAAAAAAAAAACAATTTATAATAATTTTTTATCTTTTTTTCCGTATATGTATATGGTAATCAGAACAAATGATTATCGTCATCGAAACAGACCAAGATAATTTTAAATTGACTGACAGTTAGTGTCACTTTATTTAATATTTTTTTAAACTCGTTAAGATTAATATAATTTTATTATCGTATTTTAAAAAACTTAACAACTTAATATTATTTTAAAAGTCAAGTTATTTGATAATATTTAAATAAAAAAAAAATTTTAAATAAATATTAAATACAAACGACTTTGTTTGACACAAAAATAAAGAAAATGATCAAGTTGGTCAGATTGATAATGTTGTTTGAGTGAAATAGCGGGTGTTTTACCGAGATATAATATACTAAAAACCACAAGTGTGCGGTGTTGATAATGGACAAATGAACAACATCAACTTCCGTCCAACTTGGCCTCGCAATACATTTACAATCTTGACGCGATAGCATTAAAACAAGTTCTAAATTAAAACAATGAAAAGTTATATTTAATCTGCATATAAAAAATATATAAAAATTGACAACAATTTTTTTTTAATGATATAAAATATATTTGTCTATTATTTTTTTTTTTAACAACTGTATTAAAATTACTATGTGGTAGTAATCAATCATTTATTTATTGATATAGAGCATCATCAGAAAGTTGTATTGTGTAAATATACATCAAGGATTTTTGAACAATGTGTCATCAATTGTAATATATTGGGTTGGGTATCGATTTAAAAGTCACTCAATCATATCAAAATATATGTATATAATTTTATAGATTAAATCTGATTAACAATTCAAAATAATGACGTTATAAATTCTCGATCTATAAAAAATATATTACATTTTTTTACTTTGTTCATCAACATAAATATATATATTTTAATTAAATATTTTTCATCTCATTAATATTCAAAGAGGCGTTTGTATTGCTCGAGCCAAACACATATTAGGTAGTGTCTTTCAGCGTTTGATCTATTGCGCAGGTTTTCTTCTGAGCATGCGTCAACTAAACTTTTATATGTATCATAGTTGTCATTTGCACATACGTGTATTAATAAAAAATAAATAAATTGTTGAAAAAATATAAGTATATTAGCTTTTATTAACGTAAGCTTTTTGTTTGTTCAATTATCATTAACTGAGCTTAAGAATTCAGCCTCTAGAGGTCGTTGTTTTCCGAATGAATCATCGAAGAATCTACTTTATTGATGAAGTGACATCTGTTTACGGAAAAAAAGTTGTGTGATGGTAGTCAGTTTGTGAAAGATTTGATAAAAGTCTTACATAATTCACATCAAATCTTATGTACTTTGTGTTTATTTATTTTTGTTGACATTTTGACAAATTTAAATTTAATCTATGTATAAAATTCAATGATTCTCTTATGATGCGCGGGGTAATTTTGTGAATTTTGAGTTTACTTGGATCTCAGTGAAGTTGGCTACAAGTCCAAGAAGCGGGAAATACAAATACCAGAGAAATGAAAAAAAAAAGGAAAATACTTCATATTTCATATTATCAAGGATAAAAATAATACACAAAATTATTAAAAAGAAAATATGTTACGTTGTATTATTGGCAAGAGATTTGAAAATATGATGCTGGTAATAATATTTTCATTTATAAAACATTACAAGTTTGTATGGGCCAAGCATGAATGTCATTATTTTTTCTAGTCACGTACAAAACAAAGTTACATTGAATGTGTTCTCCGTTTTTTAAGTATTACCAACAACTTCTGTTTATTTTAAAAAAACGCCAATTAAAAGTAAATATTTTTTTGTTTTTTTTTTTTAAATATAAAGTTGATAATATTTATAATAATTTACCGAAAATATTTCACAGTTTTAAAAAAATTTAGCGTCTAATTTTCAGTATCTAAAATTTTAGTTTACAGTCAAGTTTGAAATGTACAGAGTAATATTCTAATAACCTAATTAACAGTATACTAAAATTTTAAAACTTCCTGTGCATTTTCATTTAATTTAGTTGAAAAGTGATACACAAATCTTGGTTTGAGTTTCATGTCAAGTATAATAGCTATACATGCCTCTTGAGATATATTGAAGGTTAAATACGAGCAATCGCATTTATTAGTTTTTGAATTTTTTTTCTTTAGAGCACCGGGTGTGATCCCCACAGGCCATTTCCGTTAATCTTTCTCTCTTTTTTTTTCTCTGTATACATATTCACAGTACTTTGCCTTCATACTCATCAAAACGTGCTGGCGCACGTGCGCGCAACTCTGGCTCTCTAAATATATCCCAACGACGTACAAAAATACTTGTGTAAATAGAAAAAAATAAAATAAAAAAGCAACTGAATGACACAAACTGTTCATGCGACACCGTTCTTTTTTTTTTTTTTTTTTTTTTTCATGTATATTTCAAAAAAACCCGCCTAGAGGATATCAATAAATGGCTTCTCTTCCATAATAAAAAGAACAAAAAAATAAATAAAAAAAATATATAAATTTTACAGCATCTTTAATGTTGTTTAAAAAATTAATTTTTTTTTCCATCATTTGTTTTATTTTGTTTTTATGGTTAATTGGTTTGATCAAAATATGAAGTGTATGTTTTGGTTATTTATCATCATCCGCAGTAGGTTAGTCGGGTACGTTAGCCACGCGCCACTCCCACTTGACTTGCACATCTTGACAGGAAGTAAGCACTGCAAGAGACTTCAACAACTGCATCATTGGTTTACAAGTTATGGACTAAAAATTGCCCAAGTTTTATATCAACTTTTTTGTATAAAAGTTGACTAAATTTTAATGGAATATATTATCAAAAATCTTCTGTACAAATGAAAAATGATCATAATGAAATTTTTGTTTACCTCTAGACCTGCCAAATGACTTCATGGCCTTAATTCCCATTCCGATATATTGCTGTGTTTCACTGTAATCGACATACATCTGTACTCATTCACTTTTACTAATAATATTACACAAAAATTTTTATAAAATTTCATCACAAAACTCATTTTTAATTGGCTTAATTTGTATTTATTTCATATTTGTATAATCAAATAAAAATAATCACAATAAATCATTATAAAAACTCATAAAAATGAAAATAACATTTCTTAAAAATTTTTTTTTTCTTAAATTATAAAATAAAAACACAGCACAACAGTTTCCTCTACTCTCTTGCTACCGCACAAAGAGGGCGCTAATGTTGACAAGAAATCACAACAATAAAAAAATAATAACAACAATGGTAATAATAAACAACCAATGGAAGGGGAAAAATAATAATAACAACAATAAAAAAAAACACACGA
The DNA here is from genome assembly GCA_011426435.1 of Lysiphlebus fabarum. Classification (NCBI taxonomy): domain Eukaryota; kingdom Metazoa; phylum Arthropoda; class Insecta; order Hymenoptera; family Braconidae; genus Lysiphlebus; species Lysiphlebus fabarum. The sequence continues at coordinate 16,800 of WSYQ01000312.1, read as the reverse complement.
AACTGATGTTTTTCGTTGAGTCTCAACAGTTGTTGTTTTTTTCGATTGAATAAACTTTCTTTTAAAAACAAAGAAAAACCTAATTCACACTGAGGATATATTAATTACAAGATTAAATCAATTTTTTTTAATTTTTTTGATTTTGTTGAGAATAAAGAAAAAATAATATACAGACTTGACGTAGACGCGAACGATGAATAAATGCTGAACCACGCGTGTACGTGAATGCGAAGGGCAGAAAGGAGTTAAGAAACCAGCGGGGGGAGCGTTTGGATAATTCTCGCGAGAGGGAGTTTGTTTGGTCGGTGGGGAAATATGCCGATGGCTTCACCTGATTCCCCAAAAAAAAAAAAAAAAAAAAAAAAAGAAAAAAACCGAGAATGTCTAATGAATAAAGATGAAATAAAGAAAATAAGTAAAAAAAACAAACTATGAAAAAAGATTTTTTTTTGTCATTGAAATATAGCTGAAAAAGAATGAGAAATAAAAGACTGGTAGTTTTGAGTTTGCAGATCAGTGTTAGTGTACATTGACTGACAAAAATACAGCAAATCTCTTGAGAGTTTGTCTTTCTCTCTTTTTCTTTTTTATATTCACTGGTTAGAGAGAGAATGGTGAAAAAAAAAAAAAAAAAACATTGCTAGTCGAGCAAAGCAACAAAGGAAGCGAGTTCACCTTAATGCGCTCTCAATTCTCTGGATCGCCTTATCCCCTTCTTTTACCAACACACGATCTATAGATCATCACAAGTCTTAATTTTATGAATGAATTCACAAGCCGATTTGTTGTTGCCTTGCTATCACAGCGCCACTCACTGAATCATGCGCAATAGCACATCACCTGTTTTTATTTATTTATTTTATTTTTATTTTTATATATATATATATATAAGTATATATTTTTTTCATTTATTTATATGTTAGTTCATTTGCAAGATTTTCCTCTTACTCCTTGTTTCTTTAATAATATTTTTCATTCGTGATTTTATATTTGTTCTATAACATACATTTACATTTTATTTTACATGAGAATATATGTGTGTTTCTATGTTTATGTGTGCATCACATCCGTTTTAATTTCATCGCTTTGCAATTCTCATGAATGAACTCCCAAATCCCCGACGATGCCCGACTTTATTTCTTCGAATATAGAGGAATTTTTTTTTTTCTTTTCTTCACTTTTTATAAGAAATTATGTGTTGACTCGAACTTATTAAGAGTAATTATTGAAAAGTAGAATTCTTTAAATGCTCCTTTTTTTTACACAATATTTTTTTTTTTTGTTTTTTAAATTTTTCTTTTTCTGGTATACTTGGAAAATAATGATGAAAAAAAAAAATTGAATAAATATCTTTGGTAATAAAAATTGGATAACTGCCAACTGTTGACGTATTTTTGGTTTGACGTAAAATATAATCATACTTTATTGCCACAGTTAAAGAAAATTATTTTGAATAATGTTAAAATATTTTAAATTGAAAAAAAATTTAATACAAGAATTGTTTTTGAATAGATTGAATAAAATATTATTCAAAGATAATTATTATTTTATGGAACTTATAGTACATTTTGTCAAAAGATCTTTGATAAATATTAAAAAGATCTCTTTAAGCTTTAAGAATAATAAATGACCATGAATTCAAAGTTAATCTTTAAACAACATAATAGTTATAACAATTAAATACATATTCACTTTAATACTCTTTTTTTTTTATGGATTAAAATCTTAATTTTTTTTTTTTTTCTAAATCAAAGTTCTTAATTCATGATTATTACTTTAAATTGATCTATTGTGTGTCTCTATTCGTTTATTATTATGACTTTTGTTTTGATGATAATGACTTTGAATTGATAATAAATTTAAAAAGAACATTGCAATAAATGATTAATTTTTTTAATCAAATCAAGTATAATTTTGTTTTTAATTAATAATAATTTTTATCGTTTATATTATTTGAATTTTTTTTAGAGAATAAAGTTGTGCATTTTGTGATAAAAATTAATTTTATAATCAAACTTTTTTAGTTTATATTATAAAATATTTCTTATGAAGATATTAATATATATTTTTTTTAAATTAAAAATATATATACATAAAATAAATGATAATTGGTAATAAAAAAGGCAAATGAGTTTAAAAAAAAAAAAGAGAAGAAGTTTCATATCAAGAATATATGAAATGATTAGTATAAGGTAAAAAATAAAATAACAAATGTCATGGAAGTCAAAGAGAAGGTAAATACTGCCTTAGGCCAAACAAGTTTTTGCTATAATTTAAAAAAAAAAAAGATTTTTTTTTTTATCACCTTCGTTACAACTAGGAAGCCAGAAATTCTGCATGTTTTTTCAATTCTTGTTTTCAATATTATATATTAAATCAAAAGTTATAAAATATTAATAAAAAAATTACAATTGAAGTTTTTAATTTATTAAACAACATTTATATATAATTTTAGCAAGTACATCTTGAGACATAATCATTAAACTTGCAACGATTTATCGTGATCAATCAATTTTACTTCGAGAGTGACATCCGGTCGTACTTCATGACCTGACAATACCCATGATCCTCGTACATCTTCCGTTGAGTTTCAAATTTCGCTATGTTTTTTTTAAATATCAAAAAATAAATATATCTTGTCCTAAAAATTATATATAGATGAATAACGATATCTCATTGTTATTCAGACTGATTGTGGTGGTTTCAAATAACTTTATACTATTTTTATTTATATATGCGTGATCGGAAAAGGAAGATAACGGTTTGATCGCATGGTACTCTCAGTGTATATCTGATATTCAGTTGCTTCTTTTTATTTATTTTATATACAAACAAAACAAGCAGTTTTTTAATGGAGGACAAATTGCATGACATTTATAAATAACACATATTGCAATATATATAAGTAAGAAAAAAAAAAAAAAAGACAAATCAATTTTGGTTATGAAAAGATTAAAAGATAAGATAATGCATATTGTAATTAAGAAAAAAATCAATAGTCATGCAAAATTATTAAAGTCCGTTAACTTCTTGATTTAATCTTATATGCAAATTTGTGTCGCGATTCGTTAAGACGCCAAAGCTAATTACAAGGCTATCAATCCCATCTTGATTATCATGATCAATCTATTGGGTCAAGTGTAATATTAAGCAAAATTTAAAATAAATTAATTTAATCAATTATAATTATATTTATCATTTGATTATATAAAAAATAATTATTTTGATAAAAAAAAAAAAAAAAGAAATTATTTGACAAATAACCTGTTAATTTATTAAAAGAAAGTAAATTTTTGATCACAGGTTGAAAAAGGGATCACAGCAGTGTGGCTTTGTCTAGATGGCAGGAAATATATATAAATATATAGTGTATAGTATAGTATAATATAAAATGAAACGACAACCGGAAGTCATTGAGGGAAGCCTCTGGACAGTGAAGGGAGAGATAGAGAAAGAAAAAAAAAAAAAAAAAGAAAGAGAGAAAAGGGGGTAAAGACCGGAAGTAACAAGAGGCCTGTTATGAGACTAACATTGGGCCCCAGCAGCCAAAGAAAAGCAAATTTTATACTAGAAAAAAAGGCCTCAGTATTTTTTTGGTTTTTAAATTTACCTCACGTATTCAAATTGCAGCAAGTGACATACACGTGATGACCTTGTATAAGTAATTTTTGATGTGTTAAATATTTTTTTTATTCATTCAAATTTGATTTTAATTTTTTTTTAATTTGTAAACTTGGGGAAAGTTTTAAGTATTGGGTGTCGAAAAGATTGAAGTAGGGAATTTTTTTTTTTTTAGATATATATGTATGTATGCTTGTCGAGATACATATCATGTATATATTGAAAATAAAAACTACAATTTCTCTTCTAATTTACTGTGATTTAGATTTAATTTTTTTATGATTATAATTTTTTTTTTTTTTTTTTCTACACTGGCTTGTTAATGTAAAAATTATATATATTTACATAGTTTTTTTTTTTTTTTTTTTAACTGACTTGAGTTATAAATTAATTTATAATGATTGAGTATATATATTTTGCACAATTTTATTGACATGAAAATAAATTTATATAAATTTATTTTTATTGTATATATAAATGTAGGGCAAATAAAATTAATCAGGAAAATATAATGATTAAACAATTAATGCAATCATGGTATTATTATTTTCAAGATTTGTCTATTTTTTTCTACTCGATAAATTTAATTTTTGATATGCAAATGATAGCAATGATTGGCTGTTGGATACCATGGTTTTTTAATTCTATCATTGAGTAGTAAATATAAAGCTCAGTTTTCATTAATTACTTGTAATTATACTCATCATGTATACCAATGAAAATTAACATTGAATGCTTAACCTTTGAGCATTAACAAAGCAAAGTCATTAAATTCAGTGTTGCATCCAGGAAAAGCAACATGTGATTGAGAATAAATCACATTTTTAAGTTGTTAAAAATTTATGTATTATTTATAGTTGTTCATTGGTTATGGTGTATATATTTTTACTGAGTAAAAGATTTTTATTATAAATATTTTCAACACTTTGAAATCAGTAAAGTATGTATTGATTCTGATGAAAAAAATTAATCTAAAAAAAGTCAACACAATGTGTTAATTTAACTAAAATTACAAAATTGCCATATTTTTTAAGTACAGATAGAGACTGTGAAACCATAAATCTTCATGGTCAAATTTAATTGAGTTTTATTTGATTTTAAATGATTATTGAATATTCATGATATTTTAACTTTTAATTCATCAAAAATAAGCTGTTTGAGAAAACTACCAAAGTATACCCAATCAAATAGGTATTTAAAAAATAAAATAAAATAAATTAAAAAAAAAACATTAGACAGTTGTTTGGTGAGTTGAATAGTCTTTGATACGTAAATTTTATATACCAAGTTGTGATATAAAGAAAGATGACTAGATGAGTGTATAGAGACAATTATGTAAAATAATATTTGTTGGTGTCAAAATATACTGTTTAAAATGCTTGAAATATTACAAACACGTCTTTTTTTTTTTTGTAATAGCACAGGAAATAGGTATAGTTGTTAAACAATAATGTAGCAAAGTATATATGCATTGAGTTAGTGAATGAAAGCCGTCAAGAAGCACAGGGACCTGTCACTTAACTCTCGGCATCAAGCACGAATTGTCAGTTGCATACAAATAGTTTATTTTTACGTTTATAAACATTTTTTTTTTTTTTAATTTTATTTTATTTTCAAGGACAACTTATTATTCATGAAAAAAAAAAAAATAAAATAAGAAAAATCTACAAATTAAAAGGTATTAATATATAAATGAATAATTTTTTGTAATTTTTGCAATAATAAAATTTCAAAAAAAAAAAAAAAAAAGAAATTAATCACTATGTATATATACACGCGATATTATAATGAAAGTATCAATTGTACAATTTTACATGACGTAACGGTCTTTTGCTTCAAGAAAACGATGGTGAATTTAGCGAGGCATTACAGAAAAAAAAAAAAACAAACTACGTCATATTTCTATGGTTCTTCTTTATTTATTTATTGTTGTTATTTTTGTTTAGTGTTTCATGACAGCAGTAGACCAAAGAAAAATATACAAACTTTGCTTTCAATTTATAATTGTCTTATTGACCTATTGATTCACTTTTTCATTTACTATATAAAATATAAATTAATTTGTTTATTAAAAATTGTACTCTAGTCAATGTGTGTGTATACCAGAACAAATTAAAATCATGAACCCAAGTATATTGAAGTTTAAGTTACTTTTTATTTGTGGACTTGAATGCTGATGCTATGACTCTTGGTTCGAGTCTACTTTACGGATACATGACTGGAAATAAACATTAAAGCCAAAATATCATAAAAATGAATCAATATTGGAGAGTAAATTGGGTGACTACTGATAGCTTATTACAATCGAGCTTAAAATTGTGTCACTCTTCAGGTCTTATCCAAGTATATAGACCAAGAAATTTTTGTCAGACGTGGACATTATTACTCAACTGCGGTTATATTTTTATCAACTGTTTGAATCTGGTCATCAAATATCTTATTAGATATTTATTTTATGCAAAATAATTTCAAGTTTTGAATTATTATTTATCAATTAAGTACGAGTACTTGTGTTTTTTGTTGTAGCCATTCAAATGTATATATTTATAAAAGAAAATCATAGATAACATACAAGTTAAAATGGAAATACCGTCGGCATCAGAATATCGTAATTGTTTGCTTCATAAATAGATTTCAACGTGTTGATAAATCTATTTACAATTGCTTCTTACACAAGCAACAACATCATTACCTTCTTTTCGAACGAAATTTGAGTTTTCTTAAAAATTTGATCATAACCTCAAAAACTTTTTGCAATTCTCTGATATCTATAGCGTCATTGGATACTTCATTTTGTATATTAATAAATTATAATAAAATGAATAGGAGATTTGAAAAAAAAAAAAATCAACAGTGAGTTGGATTTGTATTAATGACAAATGTATGTAATATATATGATGAAAGACATTATAAAAAAAATATAAGGCGGCGGTCGAAGGTAGACTCTCCTGTTAAATAGGGTGGTGAGAATAGGGATAAAAAGAATTTGCAGTATAGTTCTGGCTGGGTGAATTCGCGTCCGGTTATTAACAGAGCTTATCTACATGAGCACACCTCAAACTAACACAACCTCAGTTGCTAGTTTTTTATTTATTTATATTTATATTTTAACTTTGTTCATTATATTTATGAATATGGATGATGTACTTTTTTATAAAACATGAAATTTTAATTTTTCATAATATAATTTAAAAATAATGACAACAAAATTATTCTTTTTGTTTAAAATAATCATTACCAAAAAAATAAGATAATAATAATAATAATATTTTATTGTAGTAATAATTTAAAAAATTTTTGTTAATTAGAGCCTGAATAATATACATATATTTAAAAAAAAAAAAAAAAACAATATATGACTAAAGAAATTCCACGATCGTGGGCAGTGAATTTAAATGACTTGTATGTGTGGTTGGTTGACGATGTTGACTATACATTGTTGCTTTCGTGTACATAATGAAAAAGACAAAGACGAAGGTCAAAAGCAACTAGTGGAAGTACGCTTGGTTGCATACAAGCGGGAAAATAAAAGAAGCGTTGGTTTGAGCCGTCAAATAATAATACTGGGTGCGTCGCATATATCGAAAATCAAATAATAATACTGAATTATAATTTTTGAGAAAATAAAAAATATAATTATATATTTAAAAAAAAAAAAAAAAATTATAAAAATTTTTACAATAAATTATATATTAAAATATTTTTTTTATTTTGCATCTATATATATATGTATGACATTAATGAAAGATTCTTTGATAAGTATACTTAAATTGAATTTGACGTTAATTGTGGTAGATATTGCGAATAGCCGATGGGCATGTAAGCAATGAAGTTACAAGTGTGATAATTAAATCGTAGTAAATAGAGTCTTCTGACGATAGAGATTTCAAAAATTGCCGTAAGGCATTGATGCTTGTTTTTGCACATATCCTATAGCCATTATATTATCTAGCAAATGCGACAAACAGAAGCTTCTATAGCTACTACTAATCATTATCCCTGAGGCAGTCATTACTTTTATATATTACAGTAGTCTCTTTCGTCACTTATTAATACTTGGCATAATAATTTCTATAAAGTAGTGAGTATATGCTAAGGTATAAAACTTGAAGTTTTTTTTTGGATCTATAATTATGACAACGCCGCAATCTTATCTAATTTTTTTGTTGATATTAAAAAATATAAATGAATTCAAGATTAAATAATATTCATTTTTTATTTAATCATTTTTTTGATACAAGATTATATCATGCAAATCTTGAAGGGTGTTGATGAGTATTTTCTTTTCCAGAATTTTTTAAATTTTCAGAATATTTTTATTTCTCATAATTTTATTGATTTTTAGAACTTGGAACTGTTCGTTAATTGGAATAAAAAAGAACAATATATTGAGGATAGATAAATCGAAAAAAATAATATAATGTGAAGTTGGCAACAAGTCGAAAAGAGGCAATTAATGAGCAAAGAATCTTTGTTCCCACACCTCAGTTTCTTATCCTTTACCCGGGAGCCCTGGAGGTTCATTCTTGACAAAAAGCAAAAAAAAACAAATTCACACACAACTGCAATCAGCATATTGAAGCTCGATAACAAATATAGCATCGGCATTGTGTAAACATCAAACTTCATAGATCAATTGAATCTGTGGACTTACACACAAGTCTGTACAAACTTAGTTTGCATCGTGAAATTTGAATCATCTAAGAATTTATGTTTATAAACACAACACGAACTTTGATAAGCAAAACTATAAGCATATTTTGTTGACAATCTTTGTGTAGTGTCTGCCGACGATAACATAAGCCATAGTCAAGTGGTAATATGTTTTAAAATTGTCACACAAACATTCCCAGTTCAAGTCCAAGTAACAATAAAATTCAAAAATAGTAGCAAGCATTGGGCCATACTTGGTTTACCCCTAGAAGCCTAATGTGCCATCAATGGCAATTTATTGTCCCAATATTGACTTGTTATACTTTGTCAATCATTGAGCCATTAATTGATTTAAGTATATAATTCAATATTTTTCGTTACAGTTTAATTTATAGAGTGATCATTTTGATCAAAGTATATGTATGGTTGTATCCAATTCATTTTCTTTTGTATATAATAGTATCTACAATATTTATCTGAACAAACAACACTATAGCTAACATAACAGTAAACTGCTTGCTTTATTTTAGCCGAATGATAAAGTTATAGTGGATGGTCTCTATGAGTTGCTTACTGACCAGGACACATAGGCATATATGGATTCAACAACTTAAAAATTTTTTAATGATAAATAATTACTTTTAAAGTAAACCAGATTTACGAACTTTTAATTTACTTAAAATGTGCTGTTAAATTTTCATGGATATATCTGGAGTTGATTCAACATTCCAATAATTATCAATTAAAAATTAATTTTATTTTTTCGATTTTTTAAAAGTCTATAAAGTAACATTAAATTTGTTGCATAAAAAAGTACACAACCAGAGACCACATAGGGTCTATTTAACATTACCCTTCTCCCTACTCGGACTTTTACTTGATGGGGAAAAAATGTATATCATATATTTCAACGGCAGAGCACCTGCAAAACAATTTCTCACGCATTATTATGCATGCATGTCTGCTTGAAACACCTGTAGCACATGGCATTAGGGGTCTCTCCAATATATATATGTGTAAATAACCCTTAATATTTTAATTTTTAATTTTCTCACAGTTATTTTATATGTCACTATTGTTTTGTTTGGATTTTTTTTTATTCTTTTATATATTTATTGCTTATTATCATAATTATCAATCTAAAAAAAAAAATAATTGTTTTTTTATTATTATTTTTTTTTTATGAAGATACTGACGATTTCAACGACCAATGAATCAACGAAACTAGTCGAAAGAATAATGTAAAAACCGAGCAATACATTGAGGTTGTTTTTGCGTTTTGTTTGGTGACGTCAGTGTGTCACGGCTGGCTGGGTACTAGTCACGCCATTATCATCAACACAACTATAGAAAATGATACATGAATCAACATGTAAAGTTGTTTTTTTTTTTCATATATTTATATTTATTAAAAATAAAATAATTCTTGATAATGAGAAAAAAAAATAAATAAATAAATAATTTTATCCTTAATTTTAAAATATTAAATATATTATCATATATATACATATGAGTAATTTAATATTATTAAAAACTTTAATGATAAATTTAATTGAAATATTATTTTTGTTATCTTATTAAAAAAAAAAAAAAAAAGAGTGACTAATTCTTGTGTGATTAATCTATTATTCCACCATAATGAAATAAATGATAAATAGAATAACTATATATAAATGCAGGTTGGACTGAGATAAAACACGGGTGGAGTTTAGATTGTCCAATGGACGATGATCAATTTCCTCCACATGACTTTAACTGATTCCCCTTCTTTCGATAAAACACATAGGCGCCCCCCTGTGGTGACCCCTTGTTCTCCAATGCAAGATCGAGATTTGCGGTCCCGCCTGCGATCTCATAACAGGCCGGCGTGATACAAAAACACCTACGCACTATATATATATATATATAAATTTGCACTAAGTATATATATGGATACTAAATGCAACAATTAATTTTGCATCAAGTCATATAGCAACAATATAATGCCTTTGACTATGCATGTGGTATTTTTTCATTTTTCTTAGCTGCATCACGCAGATCTACTGCGCATTCTATTTTGATTAGTGCGTATATTTTAAACTCAATTTATTTATTAAACTGCAAAATAATGTCATTATCAATGCCCAGGCAAATGATAAATAAGATCACAAAAGTATATAGAATTGAGCTTCGAAATATGAGGGTCAGAAAATTCAATCAATTTATCGTCGGAAACTTGTTCACATGTATATACATAGAAGATGTCAAATCTTGTTATATTTGAGGACAATATGTTTATTGACTCAATCAATATTCAATACAATATATATACAGCAGCAAATATATATTTATATGTATAGAGCAAGAATTTTCATACCAGTATATAATACAGTAGTTTTTATACAATGCATGAATTATCAACATCTTCAATACAAACATTAACAAAACATCTTGAAATTTTAACAAAAGGGATTCCATTGTTAAATTACAACATAATTTGTTATCATGGTTTAAAGTTTTTAATAACATTGACGTTTATAAATTAATGCACAAATAAAAAGGATTCATTTAATTTTATAACAATGATAATTTTTTTTTTTAATGAAGAATAAAAATTTATTTGATTTCATAATACAAAAAAATTTTGATAATTTAATAAAAATATGAAAATTATTAAATTCAAATAAGACTCAATTGTTATATTGTTGATTATTGTTGATTATTGAAAATAAAAAAAACGCAGTGAAAGAAGATGGGCGTATAATGTTATATACTGAATTTCCCTAAGGCAAGAGGGAGCCACCATTTGAGTCTATAACTCAATTTCATGATTCATTTTAGATTATGTCTAAAGTATATTTATTTTTGTTGAATTGTAATTTTATATTTCCTACACTAAATGTATTTTACACTAAAAAAAAATTAAAGATGTGGTTTTTTCATATGTATTAAATATAAAATATTAAAATTCAGATGATGCTTGTGACTTGATAACAATATTATTAATATTCACATTAATAATATATAGTATATAAATTATAAATACAACTGATAAATATTTTCTGTTAACATTATTTATTTAAATTTAAATAAATAATACCATTCTTTGTTTTAATTTCAAATTTTTATTGTTTATAATTTTGCAAGCTGGTCAATATTATGTATAACTTTGAGTTAAACTATACCTGATGAACTGGTTCATTTCGAATAAAATTTGGTTGCAGTTTGATAAAGTTTGATACATCATACAAAAACAAATAACCTATATATATATTTGTTTTTCGATATAAAAATATTGAAGAATATTATCTAAAATCTGGTATTGTTATTCAAACAATATTTTTTAAAGTTATTTTTGAATACTTGGTTTCAATATGTTTGATAAGTAGAGAACTCATAATTTCTCGCTAAAGATTTAACCACTGATTACAATAAGCCATAGAGTTTTATGTTGACTTTATGTTGTTTGTATATAAATACAAAGCCATAGCCAACTTTGGTGCATAAAAACACAAAAGATATTCATAGATTTTATCAAAGTATAAAACACACTTCGGTCAGAAATTATTTTTCAAAAATTATTACATCACTTTAAAAATTAAACTCTATAGATTGCTGATTCGTATTTTCTTTTTTTTTTTATTATTTCATTTTACAAGTGCCAATACAGCAGCATGAACACATTGCAGAACCTGATAGCTTCAAACCTGTTTTTCATTTGAGAGAGTAAAACAACGCATCATCAAAGCACCACACAACGTTTATACACGCAAAGTTGATGTTAATTTATTTTTTTGATTTAATTTGATATATATATGTTTTTTTTACTTACAATATATGTATAAGCTATAAATTTTATATAAAAAAAAATGTATTTTTATTATTATAAGTGGGTTATATTGTTGATATAAATATATATAAATAAATAAATAATAACAACAGTAAATGTAACATGTTTATATTTATTGCTAAGAAATACTCTTGATCCCACGATCGTATGTTATATGGAGTATTCATTTTCTTAAACCGGATATCGAAACGACGCACAAGTGAATTATAACAGAATTGTACGTCCGGAACAATTCTAATATATTTACTGTAAGCAATAAGACTAAAAATATATGTGAAATAATTTTTTTCAATATTTATTTTGCTTTTTTTTTTTATTTTCAATAAATATATAAACATTAATAAGTTAAGACTTGCAGATTTAAGCCTTTTTTTTAATTTTTTTAATGATGTTATCAATTATATACTCGTTGTAGTTTGTATCTTTTATTTGAGTAACAATATTTATAAAAAAAAAAATGACAAATAAATAATTATATGAAAAAAATTTGTTTCAAGTTTAATAATAAAAACTTAGTTTTAGTTGAGTACTTTTTAACTAAAGAAAGAAATCTTGAAAATAAAAAAAAAATTCTACAATTTAGTACAAAAATGATTGAAACGTTCAAGCAATTATTTATATATTTGTTAAGGTTGAGAGTAAATGACAGTCGGTTGAATTTTGGTTATAAGAGGGTGCACAACTACCTATTATTATGAAGAATATTTATAGTGCCACCCATGTTCAAAATTTACTGACTATACTGCAGACAAGTTCTTGACATAGTATTTGTGTATTTTAGTCTATATCTAAACAGACCTCAACCACCATAACTAATGATAAGAAAGAAAAAAATACTAAAGACAGCAAGATGAATAAAAAGAAGGAAAAAGATGAAATTTTGATGACGAGTGTCAACCAGCTGATTAAAAACCTAATATCTTTTGAAATTCAACTAAAAGTTAGAGGCTTTTTCAACAACAGACATAAACATATGTGTTTGGTCCATATTCCTGCAGATTAAAGTTGTCATTTTTGACATCGATTATCTAGAAAAAAAATAAACCTCAAAATACATAGCTAGCTTCCATTTCCTTCCACAAAAAAAATCGTATATTTACTATCGAACCTTAATTATAATCTAACCTCAAATTTTTGAATTGTACATACATATGTGCAGTATAATATATAATTAATTTGAATAACTTTTATGCTCATGAAATTTTTATATATTTTTATGATAAACAAGAATTTTTTTTTGATAAATACGTTATATAGCAAAGCAGCAATAAAGCAATTTACAAATAATAAAATTTATATATATCTAAATCTATATATACAAGTATATAGCTCCCGGAAATGCATAACTGCATTGAGAAAGCGTTTTCTATCGTGAATCAAGCAATGCGTATTATTTTGTGTATTTGTATTGGCTATAAGAGTTGAGATAAATAAAAAGAAATAAAATATATATATGAGAGGTTATGGGGAGGAAATTTTCAAGCAGATGTTGGCACACAGAAAGAACGAATTCAGCAAAAGGAAGCTGAAGAAAACGAAGGAAAAAAAAAAAAAAAAAAAAGTAAATAAATAAATAAAAATTAAAAATAAAAGGATACGCAGGAGAGAAGAGGAGGAGGAGGGGTGTGGTGAAATGAGCACTACTCGACTTGAAAATAAATCTCGATCGCGTGGCTGTCATCTCTTTTTCTCTCTGATCTTTGGATCCAATGTATTTCTGATCCTTTCATCTTCTCCTGCTCTTGCTATGTGGAAAAGATCCACGCGGACGCAAATACCGCTTACTTTTTTGGTTCTCAAAGCCGGTTGAACAGGTGCGCTATTAAACGATGTAACCTCACCACCAACATCAGAAACCCCCCATATTCCCTTCTCACCGCAGTATCATTATCATCATTATCATCATCATCATCATCATCTTTTTCTATATATAACCACCAGAAACAGCTCCATGTATATATATATGCATGTTCATCAATAATTCAATCTTTGTCGCAGATAAACTTAAATATTATCAAATTTATATGTTTTAGAAAAAAAAAATTCATAACTGTTTTGAAAATTTTTATTGTAAATATACAATAAATTGAATAAACTATGTATATAATCATGTTTATATTTAAATTAAAAAATATGTAAAATACATGTAGACATAGTTTTGCATAGTATATTTAATATAAATACACCATATATATTTTTCATTGAATAAATTTCTACTTTTAAAAAAATATATATTTTAATTTATTTATATAATAATTTAAGTCGATTATTATAATTGAAATAGTAAACTTTATAAAAAAAATTTGATATTATATATATACAAAAGATGATGTTTTTTTTTTTTCCTTTTTTACAATACTTGGTAAGTTAACACGAGATCTATATATTCACCAACTACTTTCTGGATGACCTTACACTCATCCTCTTTGAAAACCAGTTCGACTTCCCCTCAAATATATACAACACATAAATGCATCCATTCTGAGTTTGTGTATCTACTGTTGCACCCGGCTTTAATACTCTGATGGCGTTTGCAAAATATCATATTCTTCTTGATGCACTTGCATATATACTTGGATGACTGGCTTGCGGCTGAATCAATTATGCATATTTTGTTGCTTCATTTGCGATCAAGAATATATAAACGACACTCTATATATTTCTATAAATTATTTATCAATATGCGTAAAATATGAAAATATTGTAAAGTTATGCGTCAATTGGTTTTAGCGATAAATATCAAGGAAATAATATATAAAATGAATTAATTTATGAATCAATTTTCAAACTATCCAAGCATCCAGTATTTCTATGAATATTTCAGAAAAATTGTTTAACAATTTATAGTTGTTTAAATCAGTTTGACATCAAAACTTTAATTCATTATAGATATTCCAAAAGACAAACAAAACAAGTTTTTCGATTGTTCAAACAAATTAAAAAGTTATAAAATTTATTATCTATAATTGCACGCAAGCATTGATAAATTTTTCGTAATAATTTAATTATTTATTGTCATTGTTTAATGCCAATATTAATGTGTTCATTTTTTTTTTATAATAAGAGAAAATTTCGTAATACTTTCAGAAGTGAATATAATTGATAATTTACTGTGAAAATGTAATAAGCCTATGAGTATATACTTGTATTTATTTTTTTTATCGCTTTTTTTATATCATTATTTATAAATTGAAATATTAAAAAATAGACAAGAATATTGTCTGTTGCATTTATAAAGAACTTGTCAATAAAAAAAAAAAAACTTTTAAACTTTATTTATATTATATCAAACGGATGTCAGTGATAGATATATGATAGATCAGTTTTTCACATAAAATCCTTATATATATATATAAAATGATGAAAATAAAGAAAAAATAAAAATCTTTTGCACTTGTTGAAGATAGATGTGTGGTCAACATCAAGACTATTGAATTGTGTTGCGCAATTGCGAAAGTCAAAGAGTATGAATGGTGAAAGGGAAATGACGTTTCCCCAGGATACAATTCTCATTCAAAAAATAAAAGATAAAAAAAAAAAAACAAATATATAAAAAAATATATAGAAGCTGTTCACATGAGAGCACGATATTTAACGAAGAAAAAATAATCTCGATAAAATAATGAATAACTTATTTTAGAGGAAGAAAAATAGAAATAATGAAAATTTTTTAAAAAATTGTAGGTTTTGTAAAAGTAATTGTCAATTTTCACAAATTAATTTACCAAAAATCAAAATAATATTTTAATTATATGATGAATTATTTATAAAAAATACAAGCTTTATTTCAGCTAGATGTACAAAAAAATTACCATCAAAATATAATAAAAAAACAACAATAGAAATAAAATTTAATTGTTAATTTTGAATATTTTATTTTAAAGAAAAATAATAATATTAAAACGAATAAATGTCATGAAGCCTATATACTAGTTATTTTAATGAAAAATTTATTTTTCAATTAATCCTTTAGTGATAATCTTTAAACAAGTTTTCATGTCACTTACTTGTTAATATAAAAACAACTATATTTAATTTCAAAACTGTTGCATAAATATATATATAAATTAATTGAGCTGTCCACACTTTTTGAATATTTTTAAAAAATCAAAACAATTAATTATATTCAGCCAGTATGATTTAGAGCACAGATAAATTCACTATATATCTTGATGGAATTTTTATTTAAAATTTTTTCATATATTTTTTTTTTCTTATTTATTTATTTATAAAAATAATTTAAAAAATAATAAAATTGAGCAATTTTTGCGTGTGATTACGTACGAAATGAGCATAGCAATAGAGATAAAAAAAAAAAAAAAAAAAAAAAAAAAAAAAATAGAAGATAATCGTTAAGCCTGATTAAAGTATCCTCTTGACCATGAAACGAGGTAAGGCAGCAAGTTTTATAAGTATATGTTTATATATGAATATAATGCAGCAGCAAAATGGTAGCTAGAGAGAGAAAAAAAAAAAAAACAGTAAGAGAGAGAGAGAGAGAGAGAGAAAGCAAGTGTACAGAGTTGAATGAAACTCAGCGAGATCTGGAGCAGCACGTGGTGGTAGATATATAACCTCACTTATACTTGATCATTTTTTTTCCTACACCTTTCGGTTTGTATCATCAGAAGCTGAAGATACATCTACCAACATAACGATGGTAGCAGTCACGTAGGTATACGGCCATCAGGCCTGCA